>CM066573.1:9461802-9594302 GCA_033816785.1 Picus viridis
TCCCTGGGCAGCCCATTCCAATGGCGAATATCTCTTTCCATGAAGAACTTCTTCCTAACATCCAGCCTAAACCTCCCCTGGTGCAGCTTGAGACTGTGTCCTCTTGTTCTGGTGCTGGTTGCCTGGGAGAAGAGACCAGCCCCCACCTGGCTCCCTTCAGGTAGTTGTAGAGAGCAAAAAGGTCTCCATTGAGCCTCCTTTTCTCCAGGCTAAGCAACCCCAGCTCCCTCAGCCTCTCTTCATAGGGCTTGTGCTCCAAACCTCTCACCAGCTTTGTTGCCCTTCTCTGGACACGTTCTAGCAAGTCAACATCTTTCCTAAACTGAGGGGCTAAATATTCACACATAAGGTTTTTCACTGCCCATCTGATCAGAATCTGACCTGATACTGCATAAAAATCCTTGGAACTGAATCATTAAAAAAAAAAAAAAATTTCAGCTTAATTATCTGGTAGGGAAGAAACTTTGCTCATGATGTTGACCCCTTGTGGAGTGAAGTTGATGCATTCTATACATTTTACTTGGTTCTTCACTAATATGTTTTGTCTTCATTTTTTTTTCAAGCCTTTCATTGCTTTTTCTCCCTTAGCATTTAGGCAGAAGTATTGTTTACTATCACATTAAGCTCAACTGAGAACAATCCCAAGCTCCATTAGAGCACACTGGCAATATATGGCTTTAATTATTTTTTCATAGAGAACTCTCACATTGGAGCAGAGCAACGGAGTGGTCGTGACATCCTGCTACAAACTCCTGTGTGGGAGAGTGTATGGTGGGAATGGAGCCTGGGGAGAGCTGAAGGAGAGGCAGGAGAAAGCAGCACTGTTCTTTTGGTTTGTTGTTTTTTTTTTAAAGAGAAGAATCTTGGGAAAATATTTCTGTATGCCACATATACTAAAAGTGCTTCCATCCTCAATATCATCTGGTCAGAATTACAGATTCAGCACACAGTAAAATCTGAATCAGGTCATTAGTTACTTCTTGAGACTATAATCGTGCTTTTACTAAAACTTTTGAGCAGTGTTGAGCAGATAGATTTCCAGAACACTTAATTTGTAAGCCATATTCTGCTTTTCCTGCATTTGTTGTTTAGCCTATCTTATGGCACAGTAAGAAGTCCTGCCATCTGGCAGAACGATCACAACCTTCCAAACTACAACATCATTCAATTCTACACTTTCTTGGTCTGTGTCCTTGGCAAAGCTTTTGTCCCATAATATGAACTTCCTTACAAGCTAGAAAATATTTCCTAAGATATTTAGAGCCAGCAAAACTTTGGTACACAGTGTCTCTTTTTACCCACTCATGCTGCTTCTAAAAGCAGGGGGAATAGGCCTCTGCATCCTTAATGTTCTTGGCTTTTGCTTCATCAAGGCTTTTCTGTTGAAACATTCAGTACTATTGATATGAGAATTCTTGTGCTGGCAAGATGGTTTTCCTCTTTCAAGGGATCATAAAATAGTGTTATGCATTGAGAGGATCTTTATTCATATCCTACATAGTAGAGCTTATTCCACTGGCAAGCTTGCCGACGCCTAAATCTTGGCCTCCCTTTTATGTCTCCAAGACATTTGCCATTACTTCATCTCCAAAGAACTGTATGTTTTTCTTCCAACCTCTTTCTTCCTTAAAGAAAAGGCTTTAATCCTCCAATAAGTCACTTTAAGGGCATACAAGAATACAAGCACCCCCAAGAGAAGTCAGCAGAGTCAGCATGAAGTCTTCAGGTGGGACAAGAATGGCCACACTCAGTTTTCCTATGGGCAAAAGGCTGCTGCCCATGCAGGTATAGGGCAGCCTTGCATGGGTCCATGAATGGCTGTGTGGGAAGCTCTTTACTCCTTAAGCTTCCTCACAGTTTCCTGACATTTTGCAAGCTGTCTCATTCCTGTGAATTGGCATGACACCACTGACTTACTGGCAACTTAGTGAGGGCTTTAGACAGTTTGGATGGGGTCTTAAGCAATGTGGTCTAGCAGGAGATGTGCCTGCCCAGTTGCAGAGGGGTTGGAATTAGATGATCTTAAAGGTCTCTCTCAAAATAGTCTGTGATTCTATGACTTCAGACCCATTGTTTCAATACTGAATTCCACTTCCTTAAAACAAATGGTTGGTGTATAGTGAGTGTACAAATATGCACAGAACTCCAGAAATTTCCAAAATTGCAGTTCAATTGTTCTGCTGTGATCTCTGGTTCTGAGTCCCTTAGCCCTTGTCAGTGAAATCCTGATGGTGAGGAACAGATAACCTAATTACCTTGAAATTAAAGTTTCAGCCTCAGTGTTACCTAGCAATACGAGTATCAAAAGCATCATGTTTTAAAAGCCACTTGAAAGCGTGGGAAAGTTGCCAGCTATTCAAATACTGTCATAGGTCTGATTTTCCTCCAGCTCCCCTAATAGGCACTCAGAAATGAGACCAGCCTTTCAAGGAGGAAAGACAGATGGAATCAAGACATCTCTGTTTATATACCCTGAAAACTTGCAAAGCAAAGAGCTGTACCTGGCTTCAGTTTGGCCATGTGGGTACCTTCTCTTCACATCAGGGAAAAAGTACCTCCCTCCACTCTGTTGCCTGGAGGAGTCAGGTTCCTATGGAATCCATACAGACCCAGCTTTTGGAACAAGGTTTTTAGGGTGTCTCTGACATGCCCACAAGATTGCCATAGCAACTACGCTGTGTTTACTCCGGATTTCTGCCTCCTGGTCCTCACCATGAAGGCTCAGTCTCAAGGAACATAGAAGCCCAGGAAGCTTTGGTAATCCTTGAAGGATTCACCTGCAAGACCAAATTCTTCTTTTTTACTATCACTTCCTAAATCTTAGCTGTCTGCTTGGGGCCTGCTGCCTCTCTCTAAGTCCTACTGATGGGCAAAGGGCATCAGTTGGCATCTTGGCTAATGTGATCTACTTTCTGGTTGGTTGTATATCTCTCTGCTGTGTCTCACTACTGCTTCTACAGACTTTGAACCAAGGCCTGTCTTTTTGTACTGAGTCTTGCTCCAAGACAGGGGCTGCTAAGCTCTACAGTAAGAATAAATTAAACTCTGGGCAGCCTTTATCCTGCTTCACATTACAGAGCTCAGAAGATCTTTATCATGTGGTTTCTTCTACACACGTTTGTTCAAAAGAGAAACTTGCTTCTCATGCAAATGTGACTGGCCGTGATAACTCATCATGAGAGGCTTAGTGCTCTTTTCCTTGGAAATGTTCTCCATTTTAACATCCTGCATTCTCTTCTGTGGAAGCATCTTCAGAGGTGGACAGAATGAAATAGGAAATGAAGGATCGCTGAGGCCAAGCAACGTGGGAGGTCAGAGGAAAGGGTAAATAACATCACAGACATTTACGCTTCCCCTCTGTCCCAGATTGGAGCAGCCCTTCTCTTCAAAGTCACAACAAAACTCTTCAGCATTCTCACTTCTGCCGCTGCTAACTATCCTCCTTTATGCTGCCTTAAAGTGCCTGCCCATTTGAGCTAATGCCCCATGTTTGTACTGAAACACAAAATAAGCTCATTAAACTTCTCTTAGATAAATTGTTTAGACGAAGTAATTCTCTCCTTTCCTCCCCTTGTGTTGCCAGCCTATTGTTTATAGCCAGCATCCCAGGCTGCGTGTGATGAAAATGCTGATGTGTTTCCTGAGTTACAGACCCAAGGTTTATCTCATCTTTCATGTAGGAAACTGGCTGCTTTATCATTTCATGCTGCTGTGTGCAATGTTTATTTTTCCCCCATTATTAACATTGTATAGGAGGATGTGCCCAGCCCCATCAGCTGTGAGTTGCATTGTGCATACCATACACACACACACAAAAACCCCAAACCACACTGTAATAGCTCAGGGAAATCTACACACACAGTTCACAAATTCCCTTTGATTTTGACAGTCTCTGGGTAACAGTGTCAATGTCTAGCTGCTTCCTTCACACATTCTCTTGACTCTGAAGTTTGCTGGAATTCTCTGCAGTCTTTTACTTACATTTTTTTTTCCAATCAAAATCCACAGGATGTGACAAGAAAAACTCCTGCCCTTTGTACAGACTTAATGATGATCACCTATTCATCTGGAGTCCTCTTACAAAAGAGTAACTCCTCCCCAGGTTTCCCTCTGCTTGACTTCCAGGGGAGAAATTACTAAGCAGTGACTCACCCAAAGGATCATGAAAGCAGAAGAGAAGACCAGGGGTTACACATGAATCTCTGACTAGCTATCCTGGTCAATAACAAACTAATTGGAAAAGTCAGAGACATAGTCCATGATTTAGAGTAGCTATGTTTAAGGGAATAAGAAGACTGAAATTCTGATAGGATTTTGATTTAAACCCAAAGAATGCACGAGTGGTTGGGGAAAGGAGGCACATACTTATTCTTTTGTCTACTAGAGATATCTCTTGGGCTGGTTCAAGTGCATCGATTTTTTTAATCAATTTTTGCAAAGCTCATTTAACTTTTTGTTTTAACTGCTGAAAGACATAAAGGCTGGGAGGAAAAAAGGTACTACAATATTGAAAGGGGATCAGCAGAGGTGGTAGGGGCCAAAAGCAACCGAATTAGAAGATGTCATGGCTGTTAGGGTGTAAAATTGCGTGTTTGGGACTGTGCTGCCCATGAGGATAGCTTCTAAATCTGAAACATTCCCACATGTGGTAGTCACATCTGAGTATTTTCAGCTACTGCTTTTTATCACACAGAACAGATTCATTGCATGTTCACAGTTGATTTCCCTGGATTTCTGAAGGGTCCCCAAAGTAAGGTTATCATATACTCTTAATGTCACATACTTTGATTATTTTTTAATGATTCTATCAATTGCAGTTCTTGAACCGCTTCTCGGCTGCCCGTGGAAGTGGTGGAGTCACCTTCATTGGAAGTGTTCAGGAGGAGACTTGATGGAGTGCTTGGTTGCATGGTTTAGTTGTTTAGGTGGGTTGGATTGGTTGATGGGTTGGACGCGATGATCTTGAAGGTCTCTTTCAACCTGGTGTATTGTATTGTATTGTATTGTATTGTATTGTATTGTAATTATTGTATTGTATTGTATAATAAATACTCTAATTATAAGCAAACAACCACAGAATAACCAAAAGATGTGCTACCATTTCAGTCATTCTGCATTTTTTTAATGTACCCTTGCTTATGCTGATCTTCCATTAGAAAAAAAATCACCTCTCCAAAATGATTTTAATTTACCTTAACAAGAACAAGAAGGCCTGATAAAAATACAGCCTGTCAAAATCCAGCTTGGTCTTAGACCTGCTGCTCAGGTCTGCTTCTTTGCCACCCCAATCACGCAGTAGTATTTTCTCTCCCTGATTCAGATATTTTCAGTTCCCTTTCTCAACACTTCACTTCTCCATTAATGTCCAGAACAATGCATGGTTTCAAATGTTTGCCCTGTGGTTATCCACAAAACTCACATAAGCAATGCCAACACTAAATGATGTTCTCCAAAGCTTAGTTGTCTGAGACTTGGGCCATGTGCAATCAATTTTCTAAATTTCTATTAAATTTTCTTCTTAACCTTGGTGAAGTTCAAACCACCTCGGTGCCTTGGCGTCACTGCATTGCCCCCAAGAGCCTCAGCTCTCCAGCTGCATTTTATTTACACCATTTAAAATTAGTCCCTCACTAACTCTGACACCCATCTCAAGGTATTCAGTTTGGTTATTTTTGGATCAAGAAAAACAGACATGCTGGAAATGAGACTTACTAAACCAGAATAGTTTATAAAGATGAAGTGTGTAGACCACTCTTCTCACTGAGAGTTAGGGTTGTTCATCTTGGGGAAAAGAAGGTTCTGGGGAGACCTTCCAGTACCTTAAGAGGGCCTACAAGAAAGCTGAGAAGGGAGTTTTTACAAGGGCTTGTAGTGATGGGATGAGAGGGAAAGGCTTGAAGCTTGAGGAGGGAAGAAATCTTCCTGGGTATCAGAAGAAATTATTTACAGTGAGGGTGGTGAGACACTGAAACAGGCTGCACAAGGAGGTTGTGGATGCCCCCTCCCTGGAGGGGTTCAAGGCCAGGTTTGATGAGGCTTTGAGGGTTAGTGGAAGATGTGCCTGCCTATGGCAGAGGGATTGGAACGATCTGATCATTAAGGTATCTTCCAACCTAAACAATTCTACAAATGCTTTGCAGGGCCCCTAGGCACAAGGCCCATGCAGTGACAAAACAGGACCTGAGCTACTCTGACTCTGTTTTCAGACTTACACCATATCCATAGGGACATTCTCTCCACAGCACTGATGTGATCCTTGTTATATACTATTGCAAACCATGGTATCCATAACCTCTTCAGCGCTCTCCCCTCTCCTCCCAGCCCCGGTGCCAGAGCATAGAGAGGGCATCGGAGCTTCCCAGCCTACACCTTGCAGGCACAGGAACGTTATGGTCTGACAAGCGCAGGATGTGAAACGTCGGTCCCATGGGAACTTGAGCCATCCATCTCAGAAAGTCGGCTTCGTATGAGGAACACTAGATGGCACACGACCACCACTATATTACTACTCTCATTTTTTTCCCCCTTTTTTTTCCAATTCAGAGACCAAAAACTGTTTTCAAAGTATCAGTCTGGAATGTGACTGAGGAACTGAACGCAAAACATGCGAGTTGACGCTATAAAAATCCACTGGGAAGATAACCTTTCCCAAAAAAAAACCCTCACCCCACTTCCTCCATCAGAATTATTTTTCTAATTATAACTCTGCCTGAGTTGGCAGGCTCAGAAAGTAAACACAGATTCTGTTTAGTGACTTGTTGTGGAGGAAGGGAATACTGTCATTTCAGTGCAATATAAAATAATAGAGTGGCATGCAAAGTAAAGCCCACTTGGCTCAGCAGCCTCTGCAATTCAAAAGAACTGCTGGGACAAGATTCAAGTGATACAACCACCTATCACATGGATTCTCTTAAAGGACCCGTGGCTTCACTTCTGTAAGTAAAATAAATTACTCACTTGACACTTTATATACCAAGGAGCAATTTTTTCCTTCTCCTAAGAGATCTAAAAGCCCAGGGAAATAGATATATTTTGCTATTCCAACTTCTCACATTTTATTGCATCAGTGCTTAGCATGGGTCTGTTTTAATTTTGAGGAGAAAAAGAAAAGTTTGGTCAAACAGAGTTTTTTGTTTGTAAAAGCACAGCACATAACAAGGAAGAGCATTTACAGAACTCCACACTTTGTGTCCAAAACACTGAAGCAATCAGCTCTTGGTGCCACTTCCCAAATTCATCACACCAGCATGAAGTGGTGCAACTTCTGTGCACGGCTAAGGTTATGATTTAACTGTAAAGATGTGAACTTTCAACTTCCTGCAAACTGCTAGTAATTGGCACAGCTCCTCTGGGAAACAGAACCATGCCCATGACTACCTTATAGACTACCAATCTTAAACTCACCTAAGCAGGAAACTGTAAATGTCAATTTACTGGCAGGAGGGTGTAAAACTTTCCTTGCTTGTACTAATAAAAATTAGCTGATGTACAGGTAGGGAAGGGAGACTTGACTTTGAATCATTCCTCTTTCCCTCCTCAGAAGTGGTGTAGAGAGACCTAGTGGCCTCTTAGGAACAGACCCTTCTGAGAAAGCAACCAAAACCTGTAGTCATGACCAGTATAAAGTACCCACCGGGTTGAGAGATGACTCATCCAGGGAGAAAGGGCCTTCAGTGATAGCCAGAGCTCCTGGCAGATACCAGTGCTGGTTTGGGGTGGGTTTTTTCTGCTTTCATTTCTGCTCTTGTATTTTCAATGTTTTGCATTTCATATTACCTCTTTTCAACTGTGCAAATAAGTAGTTTTATTTGCTTTTAACTTACCCTGTTTTGTGTCAAAAAGTAACTTTTGAGTAACTGGCTGAACCTCATGGTATTCCAGTCTTCCAGAATGGCTACACTCAAAAAAAAAAAAAAAGAGGGTCCTGGACATCTCTCCCCTGCTTCTCTTCACTATATAATAAGACATGTTTCCACATTGCTGCAAGGAACAGACTGAGATGGAAAAGTAGATGCCTTGGGAGAAGAATTCATGCCTGTAAGTATCATTACCATAGAAAGTTCTCCAGCATTAGGTAAAAACCACAAAAGGAGGAGAGCACAGATAAATTCATGGGACTTTTTAAGGAACATATATAGTAATTATTGATATCTTATTTTCAGTTTTAAATTGAGTTCCTTTCCTGCTGAACATTCCTGACAGTCCGATTTAAGTAATATCCATTTAAAGGCTTTAACAGCAAGAAAAATGCTTTTTAAAAACAAAACAAAACAAAACAAAAATTAGTACTATGTAAATCCATATTGTGGATTACAGGAAATAAGCTTCCAAAACCACTTGCACAAAGCTGTGAGTGTGTGTTGACCATTTGCTGTAACAGCTGCATATATTGAAGGGCTGGAAAGGAGCTAAGTATATGTATTCTTCCACCTTTTTACATTTTTATGGGGGGTTTACTTTCTTTTCTTTGTTTTTTACATTTTTATGGGTTTGGGAGATGTAATTGCTAATGCTATGTTTGTTGCCTGAAATGAATGGCAGCTTTGTTGGGTTTGTTATTTATGCAAAAGTCTTTATGCAAGATCTTAGCTAAAGTTAATCCATCTGCACGCCAACTTCCTCTGTCAATATCTTTCACTTCCATATCATGCTACAAATTTGCTTCCTAAAATCCTCAGATCTTCAGAGACAGATTTTTAACACGGAAGCTTAGCATCAGCAAAACAACGAGGAGGGATTGCAAGCGTCCGGCCAGCATGGGAGCAATTGAACACACCTGTCCTGAGCACAAGGACGAACAGTGAGAAGCAACTTCAGGGGCTGGGATTCTGCACTCGGGACCAATCGATGCCAATCCAGCTCTGCCACTTTCAGAGCTATAACATCGACTGATTCCAATTGTACTGGATCAATGGGAAGAAGTGAAATAACAAGGAGCCATTCCCTTACAAAGGCTTGGGTGTCTCAGCGTTAGATGCCTACCAGCCTGCTTGAAAATGCCCTTGGGGGTGTACCTGAGTCTTTAACATAGAATCGTAGAATCAACAAGGTTGGAAAAGACCTCAAAGATCATCAAGTCCAACCTGTCACCCAAGACCTCATGAGTACTAAACCATGGCACCAAGTGCCACGTCCAATCCCCTCTTGAACACCTCCAGGGATGGTGACTCTACCACCTCCCTGGGCAGCACATTCCAACGGCTAACAATTCCCTCTGTGAAGAACTTTCTCCTCACCTCGAGCCTAAACTTCCCCTGGCGCAGCTTGAGACCGTGTCCTCTTGTTCTGGTGCTGGTTGCCTGGGTGAAGAGACCAACTCCCTCCTGGCCACAATCACCCTTCAGGTAGTTGTAGAGAGCAATAAGGTCTCCCCTGAGCCTCCTCTTTTCCAGGCTAAACAATCCCAGCTCCTTCAGCCTCTCCTCGTAGGGCTCGAGACCTCTCACCAGCCTCGTTGCCCTTCTCTGGACACGTTCAAGTGTCTCAATGTCCTTCATACACACATCTAAAGACTTTTCACTAATATTTTATGAACTCAGTTCTTGAAAATTGGTCTTAGGAGCTTTGTAACATCTATCTTAATAAAAACATACAGCAAATGAATGTGACTATTTATTAACATTTGCTCTAAGCATATCCTATTATTCTATTCTCTATTTTGTTCTAACTACTGTATAAGAAAAGTGATAAAGGTGCCTTGGTCACAGCCCAGAGGAAACAGCAGACTGGAAAGAGGAGTGCTGTGATCTAGGCTATAAACTGGCCAGGGGCTTCCGGCTACAAATTGCAAACAGCAGAAGGCACAAGGGCTACTATGGACTCCTCATCAGCTGAGGCTTTCAAGCGAAGAGTGAACGGCTGGTCGGAAGGCATTCTGCATTCAAACAGGCGTTTGTGCAAGGTTTGTGTTATGCAGGAGATAAACTGGATGATCTCAAGGATCCCTTATGGCTTTACAGACCATGAATAAAGAGCCTCTTTCACTGTAGCAGACTCAGTATTGCAGCTACTTCGGCCCCAACGCGGTGTTAGCAGGGCTGCTACAAAGCAGGAATTGTGTCAGATACTCCCAGCGCTGCGAAAGCCCCTGCAGAACACAATGGGGTACAAGTGTGTGAAAGAAGTTCTTTCAGTGCCCCATCAGGTCAGTGGTTGGAGCACAAAGCAGCGCTGAGTAAAGAATCACAGTATCTTTGTTCAGTTCTCACGTTATGAATGCCTGTCATTGACGTGCCCGTGGACCCGCTAACGGTGATATTATGGCTGCACAAACTTCTAGTCTTCCAAGCTGTGTGAGTGGTATATAGGTCTTCTGTTTTGACATTTCATGTAATCATTACTGTTTGGGGGGAAATTCAGAACAGAGATGAACTTGGGTTACAAGAGAGCCTTTCAGACTCAAAAGCTGAGAAGAAAAGGGGTTTGGATTGTAAAGGGTAAAAGAGAAAAACAGAGTAGCTGGCCACTCAGTGCCAAACTGGAGAAAAATGGCTCTGCTAATAGAAGCTAAGAGGTGTTAGGGCCGAGACAATAGAAGAGCTGGGTTATACAAAATATCACACCCAACAAACGACATTTGGTTTCTTATTTTAATCAAGGAAAACATTTTCATAGATGTAATCTGCAACAAACTGATTTTAGGAGGCACTTGTAACAGCAACTATAGTATCTAAAGTGATACCAGCTATGGCATCTTAAAGAGTGAATGCAAGCTGGCTTGACAAAATCCAGGTATGACTCTACTGCCGCTTCTACAGTAGTTTTGGCTTACAAGCAGATAGGATAAACTATCTCTTCCCCATCTACTTCAGATATTACAGAAGCATGACACCACAGAGCTCAAATGCAGTTAACCACAGAGCCTTCCTAGGTGTGTACTGCAAACCATTCTCTGTTTCATTTGGCCATTTCTATAGAGCTATCAGTAACCAAGCTGATTTCAGTCGGAAGCCAGCTCAGATCTTTCTTCATTTAGCACTAGTTACAGTGGTCACTAAAACACAGGTATCCTCAGACTAGCTGGTGATGAAATACAAAATAATTCTGAACAAATTAACTCTGAGCTGGAAGAGAGAAGAGTACATATCCAACAAGAAAATTGTTATGCCTTATTTAAAATATTTATTAAGGGAATAGAATAGAATAGAATAGAATAGAATAGAATAGAATAGAATAGAATAGAATAGAATAGAATTAATCAGGTTGGAAGAGACCTTCGAGATCATCACGTCCAACCTATCATCCAACACCATCTAATCAACCAAACCATGGCACCAAGCACCCCATCCAGTCTCTTCCTAAACACCTCCAGTGATGGCGACTCCATCACCTCCCTGGGCAGCACATTCCAATGGGCAATTACTCTCTCTATGAAGAATTTCTTCCTAACATCCAGTCTAAACCTCCCCTGGTGCAGCTTGAGACTGTGTCCTCTTGTTCTGGTGCTGGTTGCCTGGGAGAAGAGACCAACCCCCACCTGGCTACAACCTCCCTTCAGGTCGTTGTAGACAGCAATAAGGTCTCCATTGAGCCGCCTCTTCTCCAGGCTAAGCAACCCCAGCTCCTTCAGCCTCTCCTCACAGGGGTTGTGCTGCAAACCCCTCACCAGCTTTGTTGCCCTTCTCTGGACATGTTCCAGCAAGTCAACATCTTTCCTAAACTGAGAGGCCCAGATCTGGACACAGGACTCAAGGTGTGGCATAACCAGTGCAGTGTACAGGGGCAGAATGACCTCCCTGCTCCTGCTGGCCACACTATTCCTGATATAGGCCAGGATGCCATTGGCCTTCTTGGCTGCCTGGGCACACTGCAGGCTCATGTTCAGCCTACTGGGTGAAGAAGAAGGACAAACAGTACATTTTGACAGGAAAATGTTAATTTAGAATGGGTTGCATATCTGCAGCTCAAATAAGTCACAGACATTTCTGGAATGTAAAAAAATATCTTGGGCAAAAATACTTGCTCTCACAATCCGTTCTCAAAACCCAAATTCTTGTCATGTTTACTGGAGTAAACTTCAGTTCAAAGATTATTTCTTGATGTCCTTCAAAAATAAGCATATTAGAATTAGGTACATCCTCCTTGGTCTATCTTAGCTTTATGGTTGCTTATGTTTCTTCTGTTTGTTAATATCAGGGATAAAGACCAAAGTCCTCATTTCAGTGAGGCAAAAGCCAAAGAGAAGCAGAAGAGGGATGGTGGCAGTCCAGGCTGAATTCTAAGCATGCACATTCTTTCTCTTTCACCACTTTGTTTTTCCCCTCTTACTGACAGTGCCACACCACTTCATGAGTAAGAGCTTCCTCTGTTTCTGCACCCTCATTTCCTGCTGATTCCATCCTGTGAGCCTCCTTCGGGATTTTCAAAATATTTTTCCACTCGGGCTGGGTGAGTGTATTGAACTAAACAGAGGGTAGGGGGACACAATGTAGAAGAAGAAATAGAGCAGGAAGTTAAGAGGGAAAGAGTAGAGAAGAGTGGACATGAATAAACAAAAGAATGAGCAGAGTGGTGAGCAGCAAAGTAGAAGCAAACAGATCCTTTACTGTTTCCCATTGTTTCTGAATACTGGTCCATGGAATGAAAACATAAAATACTCTAATATATAATGCAAACCAATCCTCTAAACCCTGATGCTACATGGGCAGCTAAACAGAAGAAAGTCTGTCCCTTTGCATGCAGAGGTTCTAAGGTGCACCTAATAACTAAGGAGTACAGCTATGAGGGAAGGCCATAAGAAAGCCTCACATCAATTCCGTGTCTTAAAAACAGATAACTTTGTGGTGTGGGTGCATTTCTCAATGAAAAAAAATGGATGGTTACCTGTACCACAATCCATGTAAGACTGTATTAGAAAGCAGGACAGAGATCACTACTGATCTCACATCTTTATCTCAGCAGTGCAGACTTCATGGAGCTTCAAATAGCTCAATAAATGATGGGGTTGAGATATGCCAGTTAAATCTTTTAAAAATAGAAGACCTTGCTTTTCTGTACATGAGACAGTAAATGCCCAAAACTAAAATAATGTGTCCCCAGGCAGCTTTCTGTACCACTTCTGCACACAATTCCCATAACAAGACAGCAAACATAGGTTTGGGGCTTGTTTTGTGCTGCTCTGTAATCACTCGGTTTGTGAAGGCTTCTCATTTTCCTAGAAAGGGACTAGGAGGCCAAGCCACAAACATTTGCAAGAATCAACCATTATCAGGCAAGTTACTCAAAATAAAATAAAATAAAATAAAATAAAATAAAATAAAATAAAATAAAATAAAATAAAATTTAAAAAAAGAAAGTCAAGGGGAAGGGCAGTTTTTCCTCTGCTCACAGATCAGGTTAGTCAGGCAGACAAGTCTGTTCTCGTAGCAGAGAAGAATGTCTGAACACGCGCTAGCAATCTCTGTGCCGAAGCCTGGGCTGGGAGCACACTGAAGCTGTGTTGTGCTTCTCTCTTTCACCAGTATTTACAGAGAAGTGCAAGGTAGTGTCTCTGCCACTTTTTGGAACAGGACAAAGGCATCAAATGGGACAGTTGAAGCTGATGGATGTTTTCCATCAGGAATTAAGTCTCTCCATATAAGCCATCTGAACACCCTGGGGTGTGCTACCTACACAGCTACTCGGTGGATACAGGCTGAAGCTGACTTTCTTCACACATACCTTATTCTACAGCCACATCTGCAGTTTTGCAGAGCCCCCCTGCTCTGGATTTCCATCCTGCTGTGTCTCCAGTGTTCATCTCTACAGATAAGAGCTGCAGGATCCAGGCCTTTAGGCAGCAATTCTCTCTGATACCTTCCTTATAGCCTCATTTTCTGTCTGTAGTCTGCTACCACATAAATGACACCAATACTACATTTGGTTTTTCCTAGGGAATTTCAGTCATAAGTACTGGGTCATCTTTTCTGCCCTTCCACTACATGCTTCCATCTGGAGTATTGCAGAGGACTCTGTAAATGAGGCATAAGGCTTTTATTTCTGGAGCCTCTTCTATGAAGCAGTAACCCTGGGATTTTTTTTATCCTTGTACTTGTCCAAAAATATGGTTCTGCTCTATTTTAGTTATTCTTGATTCTAGTAAAAGCTCTTGGATACTCCTAGACAATTCCTGTCCTTTCTATATGTCAGTGCCCTTTAAATATTTGTAGGCATTAATCCTCCCCCTTCCATTTTCTAGCCAAAGTATTTTTTCCTGTATATTTAGATTGCATAATTTTCTTACACAGATTGTAACAAAAACTCAGCAGAAGGACAGAAATCTCTTCAGTAAATTAAATGCCTACAAATTTTACAAAACACAGGCAGAGGGGAGAAATTCATCAAATCTCCTCATGGAGGCAAAGGCTGCAAAATCAGTTGATGTCCTGGTAGGCAGCAGAAAATGCAATTGAAAGCACACCTACAGGAAGAGGAATATATTTACTGCATGCCAGCAGAAGAGGCTTCAATAAGGCTCTGTCCTAGTACACCAAAACATGTAAGAATTATTATACCACAGCCACTTAATCTATTGCTGTGTTTCCAGCAATGATCAATAGCCTTGGGAAGAACAGGAGGAAGCAGACACTGCCACTTGCCTAGAAGTTCCAGAGTTACAGTTCCTGTCATCGACTCCTGACAGGGAAGAGGGTGCTGGCAAGTTCCAGCAAGCTATTACCTGGATCACATTTTTTATGAAGAGGAAGAAAAGTAAAAAACTGCTTGCGAGCTGTATTAGAATTGTTATTTAAGCTAAAATTAGCCCAAGGTCACTCTAAAAGATATTCTCTTCCATCTTCATGTCTGGTGTCATAGCAAAAGCAAAGGAGTTTAAGCTCAAGTTAATTAGAATATTACTTCTGCAACCAGATATTGTAAAAAAAAAAAAAAAAAAAAAGAAAAAAAAAAGAAATTCTGCATCATTGAATGTGGAATATTCTGCCTGGAATAGCTTTGATTTGGCAGACCTTTGCCGAAGCCAGGGTCTCTGAGGCAGCCCAGCGGATGTAGGCTGGACAGCACTGACGGCAGCAGAGCTTTACAACCCTTTGGTCAGGTAGAGCTCTGAGCCGGGAGACAGGCAGGTCCAGCAACTTTTGGCTCACCAATATGTTTTCAGACTAGGCTAGGGAAGAAGAAAAAAAAAAAAAAAAAGCCTGCTGTTTTGTTGGGGTTTTTTTAGGTAAATGTGGTGCAAATGGAAAGGGTTCTTTATAATCACTTGTGGTAAACTCCATTGACGCTATCTCAGAACTGATGCACATCTCTCCACTGCTGGACTCAATTTAGTGCAGTAATGAAGAAGACTCCTAGAGTTTCAGGTCTCTTGGCACCTCTTCAGTTTTCAAAAAGCTCTAGGAGAAACATATTTTCCATTCTTCTTGCCCAGGAAAACAAGAGACAGGAGGAGAGCCTACTGCCAGCTCTCCCAACTCTCTGGTAGGGGATTAGTGTCTCTGTATATGAAATGTAGGTATTTTTAATTCTCTACAATGTTAATGGCTCTTTTTTTCCCCCTAGTTATTTGTGTGTGGAAATAAAAGAAATAAATCTGACTTGTTTTAATGAAATGTGGAGAATTAGAGAAAAATAGGCATGTGGTTGTCCCTGGAAACGTTCAAGATCAAACTCAACACAACCCTGGGCAGCCTGATCTGGTTGGAGGTGTCCCTGCTGACTGCAGGGGGAGTGGACAAAATGACCTTTGAGGGCTCCTTCCAAACCAATGAAATCTGTGAGTCTGTGAAATTCAATTTCAAAACTGTTTTGGCAATATTTACTGGGGGAGGAGGAGGGTGGAAATCATAGCATAACCATTCACTTAACACTCTTAAAATGTGACAATCCCACATGAAACAACACTGCCCTGCCTTGCAGAATTATTAAGGCACACACCTATTGTACAGTTTCTCTCTTCAGAAGCTTCTGCCAGGACCTTTAGGGTGTTGTTTTCTTTCACTGTCTACACAAGTGAGTAACCTAAAACCCCCAAAATTATTCCTGTATTATTGAAATAGAAAATTAAAACAGAACATCACCCAAAAGAGTTACTTATGGTATTGGGGGGAGGAGGAAGGGGAAAGAAACAGTTTTGTCAGGTGAAATGCAATTGTTCTATAGTATCTGCATTTTCTTTTTTTATTCTTTATCCTGCTGCTACACTAAAAATATACTCTAAGATACCAAACCTTGCAGGGATCTTTAGATTTAGGAGCACTGAAGAAAATGAGCCCAGTGTTTGCATAAAACAGCTACTCACAATATCTTAGAAAACCAAAACCATGCTTGATTTTGACTGATTTCCCTTTTCAGTACTGCAATTTAAGTCAGTCTACAAGGCCAAAGGATTCCAGACTAAATGGGTTTACCAAACTATTACAAGCAAACTGGTAATTTCTGGTAGTAATCCTTTCTGGGTAAAGTTCACAGACTTGCAAAGGACCTAATCAAAATCCTCTGCACAGCAGAAATGTGATGGGAGAGACTTGAAAGCCTGTCAGGGAGGAAACTGCTAGATTTACACTTTAACAGATCCAGTGGTTACAATTAGAGATGTGGATGAGGACAACGGCTGGAAATAGAGCTGACACCCCCCCAGTTTCCATGGGCTTTCCACCAAATGCTATTATTTATTCAGAAGATATTTTCCAGGAAAAGAGCCAGCCACCCTGCAAAAGTCTTGTCAAGAAAATAATTTTCAAAGGATTGAGGGAAAACAGAGCAAGCAGTCCACAAATCTCAGGTTTTGCTTTTAGGTCACACAATTTGTCTGTTTATAATAATTTCAAGCTGGTGGTAGTCTGTTAAAAAAGGAATTTACATGCAATATTTCTACTTTGGGTGGCCAAATTATATTTCTACACCACTGGTTCTTCTTTTTTTAGTCCAGTCCAACATGGAAACAAGAAAGGTTTTTCCTTCCACCACT
This sequence comes from Picus viridis, assembly GCA_033816785.1. Taxonomy (NCBI): domain Eukaryota; kingdom Metazoa; phylum Chordata; class Aves; order Piciformes; family Picidae; genus Picus; species Picus viridis. The sequence continues at coordinate 9,478,709 of CM066573.1, forward strand.
ACAAATAGTTGCGTGTACCTGTGTCCCACTGGGTTTGGATCCTATATTGGATTTGCAACATATTTTTGGTTGCCTGAGAAACAGGTTTTTATGGCAGAATGCACCTTGTCATCTACCTGACTCTACCAAGTCTGCTGCTAAACCATGTCTACACTGCTTTTAAATACCTCCACAGTAGCTGACTGACTGGGAAAGCACTCAAGCAGAAGCACAATCACTTGGACAGCCAGAGACAGACTAAGGCTGATGGCCAAGTAGCCTGGGACTCAGCTTTGTGTGGAGGCTGACCTGAGATGGGCACACAGAGCACTAAGAGTAGAAAAAGTGTTGTGAAACAAACAGCTTTGGCAGTCACCATGGATCATTTCCTTGCTGAGATACCTGAAACCAGGGAGCTGATACAAGGAAAATGGCACAAGCACAGGACTGTTTCACTCTGCCAGCAGCACGGCATCATCCTTCATGTTGTCAGAAATAGAGTACAGCAGCTATAAATCTAGTAGTCTGCATGCTGCTGCCCAAACACCCCATGGGAGAAGGAAGAATTTAATTGCACAATATATGTTGATATAAAAGCGAAATGTTACCATAGCTGATCCAAAAATCAAGGAAACTACAAGGATACAACACTCAGCTAAACAGGCTTCACCAGTTTCTCTCAAACTCATGCACTCACTAACGTTCATGTTTTCTCTAGAAAAATCACAAGTAGTGGTGGCAGCAGTTAAACTAATTATCTACCCAAAGAGCAGTTATCTACCCCAAATTCTAGGGTGGCAAATCTTACTTACTTCCTGAATCAAAAGGAACACTAACGGAGTATTTAACATGACACCTAAAATGCTGATTTGAAATACCACTCCTCATAGAGGATGTTCTAGCAACACTGCTAAAGAAATCACAAGGAGGATATTTTTGTCCTGAGTTTAGCTCATAAGGCTTAGCCTACAAAATTTTAAGACACCATTAAATAGCTGCTTTATTTACATGGTCCAGAGGAGGGCCACCAAGATGATCAGAGTGATGAAGCACCACTCATACAAGAACAAGCTGGGAAAGTTGGGGCTGTTCAGCCTGGAGAGGAGAAGGACAGTAGATCCAGTAAGGAAAATAGAATAAGGTGATGCAACAAGCTCAGTATATGGATTCATCAGTTCTGTGCCATTTGGTTTCACTTCAACCACTGAATCAGAGTGAAGTCCAAGCCTTCAATTGCTGGAAAAGTGTCACAAGCAAGTCTGGACTTTTTCCCAAAGGTGAATCAAGTTTCTCTCTGCACTTGGAAGTCAAGGCTGCTCTTAAGGGTATGACTGGAATGAAAATGTCCAGATAACAAGAACGACAACCTCCATTTTCACATCAGTCCTGTCCTTTCCCAGCAAAAATTAAAAGAGCCTGCACACAAACAAACCACTGCTTGTACTCAGCTTACCTCCACTAAAAAGGACAAGGTGTAACAGATGAGTTGAAGAAACACCCAAGGACTGCCTGGTATCAAATGAAATTTTAAATAAGGGAGAACAAAGGGCTGCCTGGTATCAAAGGAAGTTCTAAGCAAGGGAGAACAAGCATTTGAAAGTCTTAAACCTTTTTTATAAATAACCTGTGATGCTCTCCAGAATCAGCTGAGCTGTAGGCATCGTCTGCCCCAACCATGAGTCAGCTTGAGTCAGTTCAGTGTACTTTTATGGTACTGTCATAGTCAGAAAATACAGCTCTCGGCAGCATGGAAGAGGTTTCTAAAATATAGAACAAGTCTTTGGTAGGAAGGCTTTCTGTACTATAAGCTGGCAGTGAAATTAGTGGAATAAATAAAATGCCAGCATACTTAACATTTCTGGCTCTTTATTTTTAGCCCAAACAGGGGACTGAAATCAAGGCACAAAATAGAAAGGCAAATCATGTGTTCTTCAGGCCAAACAATTTGAAATACTTTGTGAACTCTTCTTTCTGCACAGCAATTCCCCAACTGTGTAAAGAAGCACTGTGGCAGTATGGATTCAGTAAACAGGAGTGCTTCCAGCTGTTTGCGTCCCTCCCACTTCCAGTATGTATAACATCCTGCCTGGTAGAAGCTATATTTGTGTTTAAACATGATAAGACTGATTTGTATTAGGGGAATGTTTCTGATCAATCATTTGTGGTCAAGAGCCAGTGACTAAGAAATTCTTCAGAGAGAGCACTGCTGAGTAAGAACTGAGTAAGAAGTTTAGAAAACTTCAGGATATGGCCAACAGTCTCTAATCTGCTTAGTAGAGAGCATGCAGCTTCCTGTAGTCATTTACACTGAACACACACACACATCTCTTCCAGTACTCAGAAGAGTCCCAGTATTTGTAATATAGAACATAAAAGACAGGGAGGGTTTGTCACACTTGGACAATAAGAAGTCAGCTGCCAAGTACAAACTGATTATTCCAATCAGCAGAGAGAGATATGAGACTCTGCAGGCACTTATCTTCAGGCAGCATGAATCACTCCATCTACTGATCATAGTATCAGCCTAGAAACTAATTAGCTGCCTTTGGCTGAGATAGACCGCTCCAAAAGTTTGGTGCTGTCTGTTCACAGGATTGACCATCAGCTGATGTTCTTTGTCACACTGTCAATAGCTATGAGTCCAGTGGAGCTATGGAAACCAGCAGAAGGAAAGATCTGCTGCTAGGTCTTTGCCAAGTCTACAATCCTGGGGCCTGAGTACAACAAGTGTGCTCTTGAGGACTCCTTGAGGAATAGTTTTATGGTGCATTAATAAATATTTATACCAGTAAAACCCTACTCCTTTCATATGTGAAAAATAATAAAAGAAAGTGATTGTGTTTAAAATGAAGTGTTTATCTTTTATGATGCTTTCACAAAGGAAAGCTTCAAAGGAAGGGCGAGAAGGAAGGGCAGGGTAAGATGGAAGATGGATCATATAGGGAATAAGTTTTTCTGTGATATGGATACTAGCCAAGAAAAGAGAATTAAGATTCATATTTAATTGTAGCTAAAACTCTGCTACAACAGAAAGGGAACAACACACATTCAAGTCTGTGGTTACAGAAAATACCTCAGACCTCAGCTGTGAGGTGAGAGACTGAAAGACACCTTTCCACCACGTGAGAAATGGTCTACATGTGCATTATCCTCACAGTACCTTTAAAATCCAATTTTAATATGAACTAGGTGGATAAACTCATCACCTTGTGACATTCCACCTTGTAGCTTTTGATTATGTTTCTTTTTAATTGCTTGTGACTCTTTCTATTATATATTATCATTGACAACTATCATTTCCCTTTCATTCACTGCTAGTTCATTACAACCAGTGGCAACCAGAATGGACCTTTATGTTTGTTAACAGTTATCATCATAGAATGGCCTAGGTTGGAAGGGACCTCGGAGATCATCTACTCCAAGCTCCCCACCATGGGCAGGGACACCTCTCAACCAGACTCAGCTGCTCAAGGCATCATGCAACCTGGCTTTGACAACCTCCAGGGAGGAGGCAGCCACAACCTCCCCGGGCAGCCTATTCCAGAGTCTTACCACCCTCGTACTGAAGAACTTCCTAAGCTCCAGCCTAAGTCTACCCTCCCTCAGCTTCAAACTATTGCCCCTAGTCCTATTGCTAGACAGCCTTATGAAAAGTCTCCAGCCTTGCTGTAGGATCCCTTCAGGTATTGGAAAGCAGCTCTAAGGTCCCCCTGGTGTCTTCTTTTCCCTGGGCTGAACAACCCCAGCTCTCTCAGCCTATCCTCACAGCAGAGGTGTTCCAGACTTTGGATCATCTTTGTGGTCCTCCTCTGGACTCACTCCAACAACTCTCTGTCTGTCTTACAATGGGGACACCAGAACTGGATGCAGTATTTGAGGTGGGGTCTCACCAGAGCAGAGTAAAGGGGCAGAATCCCCTCTCTTGCCCTGATGGCCACACTCTTCTTGATACAGCCTGAAATACAGTTTGCTTTCTGGCCTGCATGAGCACACTGCTAGTCCATGTTGAGTTTCTCATCAATCAACATCCTCAAGACTCTTCCTTCAGAACTACTCTCAGCCCACTCTGTACCCAGCCTGGATTTGTGTCTGGGACTGGCCTGACCTGGAATGCAGGACCTTGCACTTTGACTTGTTGAACCTTATGCAGTTGGCACTGGCCCAACTCAACAACTGGCTCAATGTGAGCTGTGGCCAGAATATCCTATTGCCAAGGATACCAGCAAACTACAATACTTCTTACTATAGTTACACACACAGAATTTAATTAATGTTGTATCTCATTTAAGAGCCTGCACCTGCAGACTGAGAAGTGAAATTCTTCTCTTGATGAATCCTGCAAGTTACACAGTTTACTATTGCACAACACTGCAACGGCTGTCAGGCATAAAGAAGAGAGGAAAAGCTGGCAAAGGGAAAAGGAAATGAAAAGGAAGACAGTGAAACACGTTATCTGAAGAAACACAATCATGAGAATAAGTCCAGGTGTGTAGTAATGGGAAGGATAAATTTGGGGTTCCAGAATAATCTCAATACAGGACTCTCTTCTACTTGGCAGAAATACTATTATAAAAATAATATGCTCTCAGCAATATTGTAATAGAAATAATATCTTCTGCCCTTTTTTTAACTGTTGTTTTCTATTAGAACAACTAATCACCTCATACAATAGTGATTCTTTTTGCCCAAATCTCCTCTCCCAGAGGTACTATTTCTATTTATTTCCTTCAGACTCTTCTAGCCTTGCTTAAAATCTGCTGGTTTCCACATAGCTCCTCTTTCCCCTATATACCAATGAACATAAAATCTGTCCTTGCTCCTGCTCTCACAGCACAAAGACTCTCACTGATAGAAGGTTGTTCACCTCCCCTATTTTTTCTGTAGCATATGATATCAAAATTCTCCTCTCTCATCCCTATCATTTCCCTCCTCTACAACAGTCTAAACTTGAATAATTCCATGCAATAGTAACTACTGATTGAGCTGAAAATGTTGCAGCTTGTCTCTTATGGCAAAATTGAGGCAGAAGAATCCTGCAAAGCAAAGCCGTCACAACCTTCCTTGCACTCATCTTCAGGGGCAGTGGAATTCATTTTTTCTCCCAAATGAGCATGAGCTGCTTGTCTAAGCAGTGGGAATCTCCTGAGAAGGAGGGAATGGAATATATAGGCATGTGATCTCAGAGCCTCACAGAATAAAAACAGCACATGGTAAAAACTAACTAACTGCTGAATCCCAGAAAGTTGTTGTGCAATTAGTTCGGGGCCCCTCAGTTTAGGAAAGATGTTGACTTGCTGGAATGTGTCCAGAGAAGGGCAAAAAAGCTGGTGAGGGGTGAGGAGTTTGGTGCACAACCCCTGTGAGGAGAGGCTGAAGAAGCTGGGGTTGCTTAGCCTGGAAAAGAGGAGGCTCAGGGCAGACCTTATTGCTGTCTACAACTACCTGAAAGGAGGTTGTAGCTGGGTGGGGGCTGGTCTCTTCTCCAAGGCAACCAGCACCAGAACAAGAGGACACAGTCTCAAGCTACACCAGGGGAAATTTAGGTTGGCTGTTAGGAAGAAGTTCTTCACAGAAAGAGTGATTTACCATTGGAATGTGCTGCCCAGGGAGGTGGTGGAGTCACCATCACTGGAGGTGTTTAGGAAGAGACTGGATGGGGCACTTGGTGCCATGGTTTAGTTGATGGGTGATAGGTTGGACTTGGTGATCTTGAAGGTCTTTTCCAACCTGGTTAATTCTATTCTTCTCTATTCTATTCTATTCTATTCTATTCTATTCTATTCAACTTATCATCCTTTGGGGATATTTATTGTCTGCTGTAGGCATATTTTCAAGTCTGAAGTTTTAAAATATAGTCCTCTAGAAAACTTGCTTTAGTTCAAGCAATATAAGGAGCCAGTGCAAAAGTTCTCTGCCCCGTGTTACCACAATCGTGTTTCCTTTGAATGCAGATCTAAAAGACTTTATTCTCCTCACTTCCCTTGTGATCACTTTCTTACTTCAGAACACAGGAGGAACCTGTGCTAAGGATGAGAAACGATTCCTGCCTTTCTTACTGAGAGTCAAAATACATTCTAGGATCTCTGCATAAAACAAATTATCCCAACAATGACATAGAAGTCCCACAAAACAGCCTCCATGTGACATACAAGAAGGAATGTGTGTGCTAATGGCAGCAGGGAAAACATGGGACATGTTAAGATAAGCAACAGCTTATTTAAACATATGCACAAAAAGAGGAGGGAGAAGCTTTGCAGATGAAGTAAATACAGAACGTGAATTAGAAGAGGACAGAAAGGCACAGTGCAGCTGTAACAAAAGCTGCCCTCCAGTGCCTTCACCCAAACAGCCTGCTCTGTGCCCACACAGTGGATGGCATGGGTCAGTCCCACCAGAAGGGCCACACACTCTGCCTGAAAAGAGAACTTTTCTCCTTGCCTGACATCAAGGAGAGTTGTTTTTCAAACAATGGTGAACTGAAGGAAGGGTTTGGTGGACTTTGTCTTTTTTATGCTCATGCTAGAAACAGAGCCATTGATTGAACATAGAGATCTAAGTGCTGACCATAAAGCAGGTGTTACAATATCAGGCTGATTGCAGCTAAGTGCTGAACATTGCTCCCGTGAACAGAAGGCAAGTCCAGCAGGTCCTTCAGTTTCTTGCAGGTAGGCAAGTGTTGGAGAGCAAACCTTTGCCCACAGACTACAATCTACCAGATGGATCTATCTGTGACTCACTTTACTCCAGCCCTTCCGTGGGGCAGGAGGACCTTGCTCCAATGTAAACATACAGTTCTATATAATGGGCACATTGTACATGGCTGACAAGCTGCCAGGTTTGGTCGCTGCCTGCCTCCAGGGGAGTGTTCATTGTTCATGAGAAGAGGAGACAAATGCAAGCTGTTACTGAAAGCAGCTATCACAACCATTTAGCACCATCAGTTCCTGTACTAAGTGACTCTATCTTCTAATAATACCTTCTTGTATTAATCTTGTGACCACATCTAACATCTCCTTCATCCTCTTCACCGGAAAACACAGCCCAGTGCTGACCAGTTGTCAGTGAAGCCTCAATGTTCACTGTGTCCCTCAGTGACCACATGGGCACTGCTGAGATAAAATAGTGGCAGCAGCTGCAGCTGCTCTGTGACAGGGACAGGAAAACCTCTTGCTCCTGTAGACAGCATGGCCCAGCCCAGGTGGCCACAGCCTGGTGCAGTCCCAGGAGACCTCCCTGGCTCCATTGCTATCCTTGGGAAAATTATTTTGGCTTTCTGCTTTCTCTCCCACTCTTGATCTGTCTTTTGTATTTAGAGTATGATTTTTCACCGCAGGTTTATGATTTGGTTTTCTTTAGTTTGGAAAGAAGAGATTATCTTAGGTAGCGTAGGAGTTTTTTGAAGAGGCAGGGGAAGAAAAGACAAGACAGAGAAATAGAACATCTGTACCTTGCTGTCAGTACCAAAGTGTGTTGGAAAAGAGTATCAGTATAGATAAATAAACACTCCCTGAGCAGAGGTGGGTGAGATATCTAATACAGTATGAAGGCGTACAGGGGAAAAGACTTCTGTTGGTGGGTGGTGAGATTATGAAGCTGCCCAGTGGGGCTCTGTGATGGGAGGCATTAGGGGGTAAATGTGCAAACCATGGATCTCCTCACTGTCACCCCACCTGCAAAGTGTCTTCCTTTAAACTCATTTGCAAGCTTCAGGAGTGGAGTAGGAGATGGTGAGGAGCAGGGTGACAGTCCCTTGGCTGTGTGGGTTGTTGTAACTCGGTGCTCAATGGCTTGACAGAAACATGTAGTGGCTGGGATCTGGACCTCCAATGATCACTTCTCTTCTGTGATATCAGGACACTCTTTTGCCGGTGTCTAAGTTCAAAAGATAGCCAGACAGAATATACATATAGTCTCTGACAGGCTTTTAAAGCAAAGCTCTAGTAGGTATAGAAGAGAATGCCACATAATTATATCAGCTGTACCTACTAGGTAATAGAATTTGCCAAATATACTGGAAATACTTTGAAGGCAATAACTAAAATATAAAAATACTTATTTTTCTTATTACCTGTGTGATTTTTTTTCAGTATTATGGTATGCAAATAATCACAAAGTATTTTACTACTTCTGTTACTACCTGCAGACATCACTTAGCCAGCTGCCCTATGATGGTATTTTCTGCACCACAGAAATTTATTTCTTACCCTGTTCACAGAAAGTGAACATGCATCACACACAAACCAAAAGGCATCAGTACCAAATGACAGTCCTTATTGTCTTCTGAACATAACTTGAGTATTACACACACACTGAAAAAAATCAGGAAAAATGGTGTGTTGATCTAATGTCATTAAGCCAATTAAAGAAAATTAAGTCAAACTAAATGAAGTATTATAATTCTGATATTTTTTCCAGTTACTATATGGGTTTAACACACACAAGTAGAAAGAAGAGTTGAAAATTTCTAACAAAATCTTACAATAAAGAACCACAACCTCTTAAAAACACAGGAAAAAAAAAGCAATAGCAAACATAACAGCAAATCCAGCAGTATCAAACAAATCAGTACATAAAGCCAGTATAAATTGTTCACACTCCCATCTGCAGTCAAATCTTTTCACCCATTTTCTCTAAGATGCAAGGATGTAGATTCCCAGAAATGGCAGCCAAGCCTAATAGTGACCTGCATGCTTCCTAGATGCCTACTCAAGCCATGCAAACTTGTCTTTTCTTGAGCCCTTCTATGCAAAAGTGTTCACTCATCCTCCCAGCCATGTGTACCGCAGTATGGAAACGCTACATTAAACATTTTGACACCATCTGCAATTGTGTCTGCTGGCTCAGACACCTCCAGCACTTTTTCTGACATCTTTAGTACTTCAGAAGTGTTGCAAAATAACAAATGGTGTTCATATGCATCTGTACTCTCCAAAGGAGTCAAAAAACCAGCCAAGTAATTCACTGATTTTATTTTCTTTTTTCCAGCCATTTGGGAGAATTTTTTTTCCCCTGCCAATTTCCTACAGTGTGGCACAGCCAGACACTGGCAGCTTGACACGTAAATGTCTGAGATGAGTGTTGGGTAGTATTTGAAGCACAATTTGTTAAGCAGTTTTATTTACTCTTCATAGTCCCAGCAATCTGAGGCACATTTTTGCCACCACTTGTTTGCAATACACCACAGTGGGCTTCTCCTTACCATTTGCATATTCTGGCACAATGTGCTTTTTTTTCCCTGCAATAAGGAAGCAGAGAATAATACCTTGGCTAAAAGTCATTATTCTCTCCCAGTAGTTAAATTTCTTACATTTTTTGGCAGATCACTATCCCTTCAGCATTTCCTTTTATTTTGCATTGCATACTGCTTTTATGGAAGCTTCTTTCTGTGTTCCTGGCAGTGTTTACATCATATACCAATTTACCCTCTTGAAGCATATGGTCTCTGGCTTCCTTGTCTCCAAGTTATTTCTCTTCCACTTGATTTGATCAGTGCCTGCTTTCGATGAAGCTTCGTGGAGCAGCAGACTATTATTTCAGTCTCATTTTCTAACACCACTAATTATAGTTGTATCAGCATTAAGAGCTTCTGCTAATGCAGCTACATTAACACGAGATCCTAACCAACCTTGCTGTTCAAGTGGCACATGGGGCTGAATCACAAGCTGCACTTGACCAAGACAGAGACATTGCTGCATATTTGGAAAAAAATCGTTACTGAAAGAGTAAAGGCACTGGAATAGGTTGCCCAGGGAGGTGGTGGAGTCACAATCCCTGGAGGGAAACTCGTGGACACTGCACTTTGGGGCACAGTCTGATGGTCATGGTGGGTTGGGTTGGCCATTGGACATCTTAGAGCTCTTTTCCAAATTAAACAATTGTATGGTTCTACGATGTATCTTAAAGGGCAGCTAGAAACAAAGCAGAGGAGAAGCGACAAAAATTATCCATTTACCGCAACAGTCGTTTAGCTCATCATACCGAAATAAGAACTGACACAAGCTCCAGCAGCCATACACAAAAGCACAGCTTACACGATGAGCTGTACATCCAGAGCTTGCGTTTCCCATTCACTTCTTCGCCCCCCACCAAAGTATGGAATGACAATTTTTATTGTTACTAACAGTAGATCCTCCAAGAACCTACTTGCAGAATCACTTAAAAACACTAAAAGCAGGCGCCGAACAGCACCAGGCTCCGACCAAAGGACTCGGGGAGTTCTACTTTAAGCCTGGACGGTGTGCCCGCGTCATGCCAGGCTCGTCCGTCACTACACCGCTTTTGGAAGCAATTGCCAGCAGAGGGACGGGACGGCCCCCTTCCCCCAGCCACCCCTCTGCCTCCACGCGTGTCCCTGAAAAAGAAAAGCTGCGGTCGAACAGCCTCCCGACCCCAGAGCGGAGTAACCACGTCCCCGATGCTCGTCCTGTGGGAGAGAACGGGAGCTGCAGAGCAGGGGAGCAGGCAGCCGGGAGCTGACACAGCCCCACCAAATAAGGCGCTAGCGGTCAGCACGAAGGGAGGTGGGGGACAAGTGGGAAGCAAACCCCGCACCGCGCAGGGAAAACCCTTCCCTCCTTCCCCGTCGCGCCGACAGCGCCTCCCACGCCTGGGCTTGACGGCAGCGGGGAGGAATGTGTTTCCGGGGCGGGGAAAGAGCGGCCGAGCGCGGACCTTCCCCTCCCCGCCTCGCCGGGCCCCCCCCTCAGCAGCTCCGAGGCGAGGCGGCGGCGGGCAGCCGGACGGGGAGCGAGGACTAAGGCCGGGCGTCCCGCCGTGCAGTGCCGCGCCTATCCCAGCCCGCTGCTGGGGCAGAAGCGCGTCAAGCGGGCCGGAGCGCGCCCCGCCGGGAGCCAGCCGCGCTGCGGCCATGGCCGAGGTATGGGAAGGACGGGGCGGCGGTTGGAGCCGGGCGGGAGCGGGGCTGAGCGGTGCCTGTCCTGCCCGGGGCGCCTCGTCTCGGGCGCGTCCGCTGGTGTCAGGGCGGGCTGCGGCGAGTGGTGCGGTGCAGAGGGCAGCGATTGCGGCTTCCCGCTACTCGCCCGTGTTGGGAACTGCCGGCAGCCGCACGCCAGCCGCTGCCGCTCCGGGGCGTGGGTCCCTCAGCGCCCGTCGCGGGCGGAGAAGAGGGTGCCTGGCCTTGCGTCGCGCCTGCCCCGGCGCTCAGGGCGGTGTGCTCGTCCAGGTCCGACGCTGCGGGCGGGAACGTCTCGGGCCCAGCCTGCCGCTTCCTGTGGCGGCGGGACGGCGGCCTCCGGCCTCCCGGGCCGTTTGGGCCAGCCAGGCCTTTGTCCGCCCGGCGCCCAGCCCTTCCCTCTACGGCGGTGTCAGCCTGAACTGGTGCTCTCCTTGGTCAGAGCACCCCTGTGGCGGCCGCTGGCCCGGAGGTGCCCCGGGAAGGGCAGCACTCGGCTGGGTGAAGTTTGAGGCGGCTTCCCCACGAGTGCGTGGGAGGTCGGCCGTCGCTCCCAGCGCCCGCTCCGGCGTCTGCAGAGGCAGAGGGGAGAGCTTTCTGTCCGCGGGAAGCAAGCGCCGGGAGAAGGGAGGTACGGGACTGAGGCAGTGTAGGAACTTGAGTGCCTCGAGTTTTTACCTGCACATGCCTGCTAAAAGCAACCATTAAGAGCGGCGTATGTGCACTGTTTGAATGACGGCGTGGTCGTTCTGCAGTGTACTGACTGCTCCATACCTTCAGTTTTCATGCGGTTTTTTGCTCTAAGCTGGCCATGAACCTTTAAGTTGTTGTAAGCTTGTATCGGGCTGGAAGCAGGAATGTGAGGCCTCTGTTCTATGTGGAGATTTCTGAAATAACTTACAGCGGTAGGATCACAGCATCTTCCCTTTTACTACCTTCCTATACCAATGGCTAGAAGGAAGCATGAAGTGCTAGGAAATTTTCTGACTCACTGTTTTATCCGTGTCATACGACTTTATCTTATGGAATAAGTGTCTGACTTGCCTGTTAGATTCATCAGCAAGTCTTTGTGAATGTTTTTCTTTAGGAAAAAAAGTTGACTAGTGTTCTTGCTTCCTTCTGTGTTTGTCCTTGCTATAATACAGCAGTCTGTTCGTATCAGCACATGTGCCTGTTGGGCCAAAATGTTGGTTTTCCTGGTGGTTCTGTCATTGGTGCTATGGCGCCCTGGTCATGCCAAGACACACAGACCTTAAGGTGTAAGTTCACACTAGTGGAACTGCTTATGTTAAATGCTGCATGTGTGCTTCAGTGGCAAAATGGAGCCGGACTCCATCTGTCAAAGCACTTAAATCACTAGTACTCCTGGCACATTAATCATGTGGTGGTCATAGGGTGAGAAAAATAGTTTTCTATTGTGAAATGCAATGACTTGAAGGGTTTTTGGGGTTTTGGTTTTTTGTTTGTTTGTTTGATTTTTTTTTTACAGTATTGTACCACTGGAAAGATGTGAATTAGGCTAAACAGGACTTTAAAAGTTGTGAAGACATTAATTGTTCGTGTCCATCCCAGTGATGATCATGAAACTGATGATTCATTCTCCTCTCACAAAAAATATTACTTGCCTCTGGCAAATGATTAAGTAGCATTTTGCAAGCCTGCCTAAGGCTATATTTTTAAGGGCTGCAAAAGCAGCAAGCCATTGGCAATAGGCAGGCAAGACGAGGCAAGTTTAGGGTATGAGCACCTTCAACTTTTGTCCTTTTCAAAGATGTTTCAGCTGAGAGGTGCAGACCTGACAGGCATGCAGAATGAAATCTTAACCTTAATCAGAACTGGAGCTGGGGAGTGCTGTATCTGTTTGCCAGCCACATTCTAAATAAACCAGACTTATTTCAAAATGAAATGTCAGCAGTCAAAGATCTGGCATGCTTTGTGTGTGCAGCTAGGGAGCTCATTCTGCTCTGTTCATTTGGTTGTCCAGTCACTGTGTTCCTAGCTTTGGCCACCCTTGTGAAGGACTGATTCAGAGGGATGCGAGTTTCTCTAGAATATGCATGCATTTCTGATGTGAATGAAGAATTTTATTGTTTTGTCTTGAGTTTTAAGTGACTTAAGTGGTTAATCTTCTACCACTTCCTTTGGGAAGTGATTCCCACAGCAGAGAACAAACTATCCGGAAACTTTTCCTGCCGTTCTCTCTTTCCAGTTCATTATTTCATTCCTCTAGTCTTGATTGTCCTCTCTAGTCCTCTTAGGGTAGCTCTGCTATGGTGCAGTTTTGAAAGGAGCTCCTTGGCTATAAGAAGCAGCTCAGGAAGTAGGTAACTTGGGTAGCAAAGGCAGGCCTGAAGAGCGCAGTGCAGATGTGGAGTGGACACGTGCTATGTACTCCATTGCTCTGAATATAATTGCCTCACTGCCACTGGTATGAATGCTCTTCAGATGTTTGTAAATAGTTGTCATGCCTACCTTTCCACCCAGTCTTGATTTAGTGGAGTGATGTGATGCATGCTGAGCTCGCGGTTTTCCCAGCCCTCTCATCAGCCAGCTACAGGCTTCCTGGCTGTCCATGCCATTTGGTAATGCAGCCTTCAGAAACAGTCCCGGTTGTCGCTGCAGCAGGACTGCTGTTGAAGTACTTCCTCTTGATGAAACCCTTTTTGTAAGCCATCATCAAAGGCTTTAGTTCTGGAATGGGCTCCAGCTCTGCTCTGTTTCCTTCTAGTGGACAAATATGCAGAGTCCCTGCTGTTTTTCTCCTGCCCGTGGGTGTAGGGGGAGGAGGGCCTGAGCTTCTTCAAATGCAGACCTGCATGTGATGCCTGATACAGCCTTCACTCACGTAACCATTGCACATAGGGAGTGGATGCCTGAGCTGTGCTACCTTCTGTTCTCTGCTAGTTGCACCCACTGCATGGCATGGGGATTGGGTTTTTGCAGGGGAAGAGTAGAGACTGGATATAGCTTTGCTAACAAAGCTTGACCAACTTGATCTCAGCTTGATCAGGTTGCTTGATGGACCTGATCTTCTGTGAAAAAGTGACCTGCGTAGTGGATGATGGAGAGGCTGTGGATGTTGTTTATTTGGACTTTAGTAAAGCATTTGGACTTTAGTAAAGCATTTGACATTGTCTCCCACAGCATCCTCCAGGAGAAACTGGCTGCTCATAGCTTGAATGGATGGACACTGCTGTGTGAAAAACTGACTGGATGGCTGGGCTCATGTGCTGAATGGAGTTAAATCCAGTTGGTGGCCAGTCACAAGTGGTGTTCCCCAGGACTCAGTACTAGGGTCAGTTCTCTTTAATATCCTTTCTCAATGATGTGGGCAAGACAACTGAGTGAACCTTCAGTAAGTTTGCAGATGACACCAAACTGGGCAGTGGTATTGATCTGTTTGAGGGTTGGGAGGCTCTTCTACTGAGGGATCTGTATGGGCTGGATTGATGTGCCAAGGCCAATTGTATGAGGTTTAGCAAGGCCAAGTGCTGGGTCCTGCAAACCCCATACAACATTACAGGTTTGGGGAAGAGTGGCTGGAAAGCTGCCCAGCAGAGAAAGATCTGAGTGTTAATTGACAGCTGAATATGAGCCAGCATGTGCCCAGGAATGCCAAAGGCATCCTGGCCTGTATCAGGAAGAGATGACCAGCAGGAGTAGGGATGTGATTGTGCCCCTGTACTCTTCACTGGTGAAACCACCTGTGTTCAGCTCTGAGGCCATCACTACAAAAAGGACACTGAGGGGCTGGAGCAGGTCCAAAGAAGGGCAATGAAGTTGGTGAAGGGTCTGGAGAACAGGTCTTATGAGGAGTGGCTGAGGGAATGGGTGGTGTTTAGTTTGGAGAAAAGGAGGCTGAAGGGAGACCTTCTCACTCTACAGATACCTGAAAGGAGGTTGTAGCTAGGTGGGTGTTGGTCTTCTTAGTGTAACAAATGATAGGAGGTTTGGATTGGGTATTAGAAGAAACTTCTTCACTGAAAGGGTTCTTAGCCACCCAAGGAGGTGTTTGAATCCCCAGGCCCTGGCAGTGTTAATTTGGAGGGATGTGATGGTAAGTGATATGGTCTAGCACCAGATTTAGTAGAGTTGGTAATGGTTGGGCTTAATGGTCTTTTCCAACCAAAACCATTCTCTAAATTGCTGTACTTGACCTCCTCTTCCTCTTCACCTCTTTTCAAATGCATTTTGTACCCCTTCCACCTTAGTGAGACTTACAATCAGTGAGATCCTGGAAAAACTGAAGTTAGGCAGGGATTTTTCTCATCAGTGTTAACTACAGCAAGCTAGCTAGCTTTAAGATTGCTCATGCCTCCTCACATGGCACTTGGAAGAGAGATTGGTTAGGTCCAAAAGAGAGGGAATCCACGCTTGGCAGTAGTGGAGGCTATTCTGCTCTGATTTTATTTTTCTAGAACTTCAAGTGATTTATTTTTTTTCCAACTCTTTTTGGTGTAGGATGGCAAATCCCCTTGGCGTCCTTTTAATTCTTAGGAGCTGCAGTCAGCCCTGTAAGGGGGAATCCTTGTTGAGAGCGTCTTGTGGTTTGTTGGTTTGGTTTTTTTCTGTCTTCTCACAATCTATTGGTAAAGCTCATGAAGCAATTACATAAATTAAATAATTCCTAAAAATGTAATTAAGGCAATGTGTAGTTGGGTTTATTTTGGAAGTGTCATTAAAAATTGCTTCCCAGTATGTGTACTGTTGCCCTATGACTAGATTTTTACTTAGTCTGCTGTTGTTTAAAATTTCCTATCTCCCAACAGCAAAATTACCTCAAAAGTTAAGTTTGAGTTTTCCTATCTGTCTCCTGTCTTTACGTTGCTGAGTCTTCAAATTGTTCGCACTTGCTCTACTCATCTTACTTTGAAGTCACTTACTAACAGTAGCATTAGCAGGTTTTAACATTGCACAGAGTCGCAGAACGTTAGGGGTTGGGAGGGACCTCAAAAGATCATCCAGTACAACACACCTGCCAGAGCAGGGTCACCTACAGCAGGTCACACAGGAATGCATCCAGGTGGGTTTTGAAAGTCCATAGTGAAGAAGACTCCACAGCCTCACTGGGCACCCTGTTCCAGTGCTCTGTCACTCTCACAGTGAAAAAGTTTTTCCTTATGTTTATGTGGAACTTGCTGTGCTCCAGCTTGCATTGCTGGTTAGATGGCTCAAGATATTTCAGGCTTCTGTTTGAATACATGGGTGGTTTTTTTTATGCAAACATCTGCATCTTAAAGCTTTACAGGAAAATGAGGGGCTTTTGTGCTTGGGGAGAGTTAGCTGTTATTTCCGAAGAGGATGTTTGTTTTTCAAGATGGAATGTCACAGAAGCCTGAAGAGATGAGCAAATTCTGCAGGTCTCTCTCCTGGATGGACACTGGCAGTATCTTGATCTCGTTTAAGGCTCCTTTTGTGTCAAAAAAAGGGAAATTTGTTTAGTTCTAGTGCTGAATGATGTCCTTTACGGTGGTTGATACCATCTCCTTTCTTCCTGTGTAGCTCCTCATCACTCAGTATCACCCTGTTCTGTTGTATGTTCTATTGCCAGCTTTACTTGCCATGCAGTAACCACAGTGGACTGCAGTATTGACCAGTATCTGTCAGTTGTTGTGATTATGGAATTTTCTTGGTAATTTTTTTGTTTATCCATAAATGGGAAGACAAATCTATTTTGTGTGTGTCTTCATGTGCTAATTTGTCCTGCATAGGTGTGGTCCTATAACCCAAACTGTTAAAACTAAGTCAGGATTTCTCATGAGACCTCTCTCTAAACTTTGTTCTCTCCTTCCATGTGGATTGGTAGTGAAAAAATTATATACAGCTTTGTGGTAAGAAATTGTCATGTGCTTTAGCTGTGTTCATAACAGACTGTGAGTTTCTAGATGTGTAGGCTTGTATCGAAAATGTCACACAGAAAAGGAAAACTCTTCTCTGAACAAAAAATTAGGCACCGGGCACCTCATTATGTGTCATTAAGTGGCACAGTTGTCTTTCTCCATGCTAGAGGTGCTCTCTTTAATAGAACAGTGTTATTAAACATCCTGTAACAACTACCTTCTAACTTTTCTGTTCTTGCACTACTCAAGTGGCTCCTGAACTTCCCAGGCTATCGTGTTGTCCCATCAATGGGCTGAAGATTTTCACAGAGATGGTGAAGTCACTAATTTAGTCCAAAATTTGCGTATAGCCAAGCCACTTGGTAGGGAAAGTTGCCTGGTGAGGCTATAATATTAAAATTTTCTTTTAGGGAAGGCTATAGGATTCCTACCTGGCTCTTTGGAATGTCACTGAGTAAAGACTTCAGTAAATGAGAGTGATACTCTGTTTTATATCTTTCTCAGTTTCTCTTGACATCCAGCTACAAAAAGGGTTATGAAATATGCCTGCCGTCTTTAAAAGCAGTTTCATGTACTTTCTTTCTTTTCCAACAGCAGCAGCAAAATATCGTTAGTATTCTTGTGGTTTCTGGTGGAGGGAGAAGTTTTGAGTGAGACTTGAGGCTGGAATCTTAACTTTGTTCTTGCTATTTAGAGCTAAGATCATACCAGTGCTTTCTCACCATCCTTTTCATCCTTTCCCTTCTCCCACAGAAAAATGTCTTGCATATCTTTGATTAGTTAATGCAGTTCTCACATTCTGCCCACAAATAATTGTTTTTTTGTTTAGAGTTGTTTTCTCTAAGCTTCTAATAATATTTGCAGTTCATATGTTTCTGATTCTTGTTATTGGACAAGATCACTTACACTTAACTTCGTCCTGCTTTAGGCTTAGCTTAGTTTTAACTCGGCTTTTGGTATGTTCCTGGTACATTCTAGTGTGTAAGCAGGAAGGAGAGCCATTGTATGGGTTGTTATTGGATTAAACTATATGTTTCTGTGTAGTACAGCTAGTCATATGCAAGTACTCACATGCAGTTAGTTTTATGATTATCAACAAATACATTTTTTACCTTTAGAGTTGTGCAAGTAAAGGCAATATTGAGGTGGAAGCTGAATGGAAACAGTGAAAGCTTTCTTCTTACCCTTTGTGGTAGAGTGAACAGTAATTATATACTGGGCTGAAGTGAAACACTGATCTTACCCTCATGCAAAGATGACTGATTTGTGGTTATTTAAAAGAAGAAAAATAATCCTATTAATTTAGAAAGAGTCAGTATTTCACTTAGGAAATATTATTGTGAGTCAAAGGTGCTATCTTGGATATTAATGCGGACTTCTTTGAGGTCATGGTTTTGAAAAGCAAACCTTAGACCAAGATGTCTGGTTTGGCATAACCTTGACCTTAAATTAAGTATTGAAATAAGGATACAAGAGGCAAAGGGAAAAGGGGTGTAAGCTGTCATTCACATCCTGGGCTGCAGCAGGACTGTGACCAGCAAGTTGAGAGAGGTGATTATCCCCAGCTGTTATGCTCTCACGAGACCCCTTGGCATCCATGTCTTCAGGTTTTTTCATTCCCATCATAAGAAGGACATGGATGAGTGTTTGAGGAGGTCCAGAGGAGGCCCAAAATGATGATCAGAGGGATGAAACAGTTTTGCCATGAGAAAATGCTGAGAGTTGTGTTTGTTCAGCCTGGAGAAGAGAAGGCTCCAGGGAGACCTTACAGCAACCTTCCCGTACCTAAGCAGGGCCTACAAGAATGCTGGAAAGGGGCTCTTTACAGGGGTGTGCAGTCATGTGAGAAAGGGCAATGTCTTTAAACTGAAAGAGGGTAGATTTAGATTAGATGTAAGGCAGTTGTTCTTCCCTTTGAGAATGGTGAGTCACTGGAACAGCTTGCCCAGAGAAGCTAGGGATGCCTCATCCCTGGAAGTGCCAGACTGGATGGGACTTTAAGCAGCCAGATCTAGTGGCAGGTGTCCCTGCCCATGGCAGGGACGTTGGAACTACATGATCCCTTCCAACTCAAACCATTCTAGGATTGTTAATTTTCTTTGGTGCAGTTGCAGTTTGTTGGTCTTAACACAGTGCTAACCTTGGGCACTGGCATGAAAGCTGTGTCTGCCACTTTTACAGCTAGCTCTCAGAGAGGTTGTGGAGTCTCCCTCTCTGGAGACTTTCAAGGCCATCTGGATACATTCCTGTGTGACCTGTACTAGATTCTGTGGTCAGGGGATTTGGGATTTGATGATCTCTGGAGGTCCCTTCCAACCCCTACCATCCTGTGAACCTGCTGTCTTTGTAGGCTGGCAGGACCTATGAGGAGTTGATCTGTGGCCTTGTGCTGCCATGAAGCAGAAGGTCATAGGATGCTCTCCCAGTGAGTTGAGCTAACCCGAGTGTCAGGAGCATAGCAGAGAGCACAGGAAGTCATTTCAAGGGCCTGGCACTCTAGTAGCTTGGCCAACATCCTCTGCAGACTCAGTTGCTCAAGTATTAAATTGGGTAACATCCAAGCACTGTCTAGACCCTCAGCTGTCAGGTTTTCCAGATCTTAGGTAAAGGGGTTTTGCTGTGGCTAAGTACAGCTAAAAGGAAAACCTGTTTCTGCTGTAGAGATAAATATAAAAGGATGTCATCTTTTTGATGTTAAATAAAAAGCACTCTCCCAGGGATCAGAAGATGACACGTTAGTATTTCATTATCATTAGATTGGGATTAGTTTTTACTTTGAGATTACTTCTCCTATTATTGAAAAGAAGGCTCCAAGGTGACCTGATTGTGGCCTTCCAGTATCTGAAGGGGGCCTACAAGAAGGCTGGGGAGGGACTTCTCAGGGTATCAGGTAGTGATAAGACTTAGGGGGAATGGAGTGGAGCTGGAGGTGGGGAGATTCAGACTGGACGTGAGGAAATTCTTCACCGTGAGAGTGGTGAAGCCCTGGAATGGGTTGTCCAGGGAGGTGGTTGAGGCCCCATCCCTGGAGGTGTTTAAGCCCAGGCTGGATGAGGCTCTGGCCAGCCTGATCTCATGTGAGGTGTCCCTGCCCATGGCAGGGGTTGGAACTAGATGATCCTTGTGGTCCCTTCCAACCCTGACTGATTCTATGAATCTATGATTATTACTGTGTTGTTGAGAGTGAAGTGGTGAAGACTTTGGGCTTGTCCAGTCAGCCAGTGAAATATTGTTCCCTCTTCTGGTCATAGAAAGGAGAAATGAGAGAGCCTTTGCAACCATCATCCACAAGACTGACTGGGTTAACCAAGGTTGAATGTGTGCTACCACTGTGTTCTGGCTGAGTTTTGTCTGAGTGCACTGATGTTTTATTGTGTATTGGGAAATTGGTTTGGGTGGGCATAGGATAAAGTCAGGAATTGCCTTCTATAATAGTTTCTTTGGAGGTGGGGAGGGGTTTGCACAGCTGTATTTAGTGTGTTAACGTGCTCACTTTTTGGTGCTAGCTAGGGAGTGTCCTGATGCTGAAAAGCAAGCTGTAGACCATCTGCATAAAATACAAGCTTTTTAAAATGTCATTTTTCTGGGTTTGTGTCAGAATAGGTTAAAAAAAAATGTTAGTCTTCCAGTTGTGCATGAATGTAGCCTACATGCATTTCCAAAAACATCTGTAGGGGTAATACTGGAGGAGATAACATCTATTCTTTGTTTTTTGATGTGCAGTTCAAAAATGGGGACTCATTTCTTTGGGTGCTGTTTTTTGTCCCTTCCATGCAAATACAAATTTCTGTGAGAAATTAGTTTTTTGAGAACTTCAGTGTCATTTTTCCTGGGTGTGGACTTGAGCGTAAAAAGGAAACAGCAGATTTCCTTCTTCAGAAGAACATGGTATACATACTGGTTATAGGTTGTTTAAAGTGCATCATCAAATAATAAACAGTGGTAAATACTACATTTTTTTTCTATGTAGGTGTTACTTCCCTCTGCTGCAGATGTTGTTTACATAATTTTTCAAAGGCTAGGCTAAAATGTTACATTGACATGTTGCTGGTATCGCCATCTTCAGTGGAAAAACTCAACTTCAGCATTGAAGAACAAATACAGCATACAAGATTTGCTGCCAGCAATTTTATCACCAGCAGCTGGCCAACCTGGAGAGTGTTTTAGATACCAACAAAAAAAAAGCTTGCACAGATACTGGCTCTTTTTGGTGCATAACTCACGATGCAGTTTCACTTTCTAAATTAATAATGTCAGTACTTAACGTGATTAACATTTGCTTTTAGCTGGAAGAAGTTTGAATACTGTGCCTCTGCAGAGTTTAAAAGAAAGCCCAACAAAAGAAGTTGCTCATTAGTGATAGTTCAAAACTCTGCAGTAGACAAGTGGTTTTCAAATTTACTTGAATTTCAGAGTTTGTAAAATGCTCCCAGTGGTCCTTGAACCATGAATTCAACTAAAAATGTTTTATTTTCATAGGAGCATGGCTCTGCAGCAATTACACCAATGCAGGTATTAACTGTCCCTCCTGCTGTGCACTGCTGCCGTCCTCTTTGCATCAGCAGTGGAAGTCCTAAGGCTGCACAGTAAGTCATTGAAGTAGCTGATCAGGTTGAAAAATAGCTTGGCAAAGACATAGTTTTCAGCTAGATCAGCTGTTTCAGCAGAAGGTTCCCCCACACACACAAAAGAATTCCACAGCTAACTCAGCCGGAGAAGCAGATGAAAGCTGTATTTTACAAGCAGATATGGAATGCAATGAATATGTACAAAAATATACAATATTTACAATATATACAGAAATATACAGCAATGTATGTAATACAGGAAACCTTTCCCCAACCCCCCTGCGGCCAGGGGGTTCGGCCTGCCCCTCCCTTCTCCCTCCCTACCTCCCCTTTTTCCCAAAAGGGTTAGAGAGAAAGAGAAAGGAAGGTAATTAAAAGGGGAAAAATTTGTTAAAGCTCAAAGCGAATGCAAAAAAGTTAGTTTTCTTATCTGGTTAGAGAGGAATCGTAGAGAGAAACGAGCCAGCTCACAGCACAGGGAGAAGAAGAAGACGACTGCCTGACTGACTCCCCCCGACTGAAAGACTAAACAAAAAAACTACAACTGGGTCCCGCCAATGAAATTGAATTAGCATATCATTGTTTTCATTCTAATATCAAAATATTCGCCCAGAGTGTTCAGAAAGTGTCCCTTTCTTAAAGGCACAGCCTAAACCGGTCACAGGTGACCACACGCATTGCTAGTGACATGCTTCAGGCCAAGGGGAGGACTAGGAAAACGTGCAACTCATAGCGAGAAGAGTGAGGGACTGTGATAGTCCAGAAATAAGTTGGCATCAACTGCTTAGAACCTCACAGCACCTGCTCATGCGTGCTTCAGTTCTTTTTTGACTTGGTTAATTCATCTTAGCTCGGTAGGTCAGGTGAAAAATAACTCAGCAAGGAGTTGTTGCTCATCTTGTTCCTCTATCTTGGTTAAGAGGCAAACGTGTTGTCCACAGTTGGCACCAGATAGATGAAGGGTGCGAACTGGGGAATTTCAGGGCCTAAAGAAGTTGAGCTGTCTCCATTGAGTAGTGACTAACTGGCAGATTTGCTTGGATGGTTTGAGAAACCTCATCTTTTATTATGTTTTGCAGTCTTCTTAGAAGCAGCCCATGAACTCCAGGCTGTATGAAATATTTGGTGAAGTGTCTGCTGTTTGAAAAACCAAAACAAACAAAAACCAGCAAACAAACACAAAGCAAACAAACAAAAGCCAAGGTCAAAGTAATTTATTTCCTGAGCTTGGTGATCTTCTTATAAGGCACTCAAACTTCAGGATTGAGATCCAGATGGCGTCCACTGTTTGTTTTGCTGTGCGCTTATACCTAGCCAGTTGTCACTGGCACTGAAAGAATAACCAACATGAGTGAGATAGATGTATCAAAAACATGTATCTGTAAAATCAAACCTATAGAATTAACTATATTTTTAAATCACATAGATACAGGTTTATAAGGCTATATATATAGTTCTGTGGAATAACCAGTCTTTTATTGTTTCTGCATGTTCATTTTTCTGACCACTTAGCAGTGTTGAAAATGTGTTGAGGATGAGATTTGTTTCAGTACTAGTCTCACTCTAAATTGTTAGAAGAGTGAATCTTTTTTTAAAAAGCCTTGCAATTAAATATTTGGATGCTCTCTGTAAGCATTATACTATGTACTTGCCAGTCAAATCCTGAACTAAAATTTAAAACCTCAACAAATAAAAAAAAACCCCAAACCTTTTGATGTCTTTTTTCTTCATTTATTTTCTTTTTTTTGCCAAATAATTTATTCTAATAGCTATTAGAAAAATTCAGAATCAAACCAGAACAGTTCCCAAACTGGCTTTTGCTGGGTGAGCATTCATGGGCAGTTTACCCAAGGTCAGCAGAGAAGGAAGGTGATGGGCTTGTGACAGCCTGGATTTTTGGACTGGTTTAGCAGCACTCAGACCCCAGTGTCATTTTGGAGGTCCTAGTCTGTTCCCCATCAACCACTCTATAGAAGTTGTTTCCTCTGCACTGCCTTGCACATGTGGAGGTCTGATCCAGTGTGCTGAGGCTTACAGAGGGCAGATTTCAGTGGGGAGTGGAAAGAGGTGACTCTAGGTATTGCTCTGCCAGCCCAACCAGTGGAGCTTATTCAAGGTGTTGGAAGCCCACAAGTGGGAGCACAGGGGCAGAGGCTGCTTTTTTTTGGAGGTGAAGATGCTGCAGCACTGCTGTTCCTTTCATCTTGGGTTTGGTTGCTGCATCTGTACCCTGAGCATTAGTGAGCTACTGGTGGGTGAAGGCTGCCATGTAACGCCGAAGTTTCCGCTGAGTTTGCCCTTTGCGGTGTGCCAGCTTCTGGCTTCCTGCAGTACCTGCAGAAATAGCAGCTGTTTTCTCTTAAAGAAGTAGGTGAGCAAGGCATTGTGTTAAATAAAAAGTTAGGGAACTTCAGTTAAGCATGTAGATGCTTCTTCTCTGCTTTTCCTTTAATTCCTTTGGATTAAAGCAAGTTTAGCCAAATGTGAGAGTCATGGATATTACTAAGGCCTTAGAAACATCAGTTACAATTGAGTGTGTAAGAGCTGTATTTGTGTTTAACTTTTCATTTCCTTCTGTGTGGATGAATCTGAGGTTTAAGTTGCACAAAATTAAATAGTCTGATTATAGGAGCTGTAAGTGGTGCAGAGTTTGTGGCAATTTAATGCTGCCACAAGGAACAGATACCCCTGTTTTCTGCTAGAATGGCTTCAAATTGTTATGTGACATTTCTAATTGTAATCTGTCTGAGATGGAAATGCTAAACTTAGCCAAGTCCTGTAGACTAGCAAGACGTATGTAAACAAGTTAAATATTGAATTCACACTCTCCTCCACCAAAAACCCCAAAACCAAACCCCAAACAGCCTGTGACATTTAAGAAAGAGGAGAAATTAAATTATGGCCAAAAATAACTGATGGATCCAAAGGCATTTGAAAAGTGATGAAAAAGCAGGTTTTATTTTTCTCTCTGTTTTAATTATAATTGTGTGAAGAGGTGCTTGTAATAATGAAATCCCTGAAATGTTTGTTATGGAAAAATGCCAGCTGATACCAAGGAGATTGAGTGCAGTGAGAATTCTTACAAATTTGTGGACACACGGTGTGCTTTGAGCATCAAGGTTGTAAAGGACATGAGCTGCTGGGAACTTGTTGGCGAGAGCACAGAAAATAGTTATTTTGGTTTTAAGGTGAGAAAAATTTGGGTGTTTTCATGCTTACCATTTGTGTCCACATTATATATTTATCCTTAAAGAGGAAGCTCTCGACATGCACATCTATAGAAGCTGTTATAGATACAGAGAACAGTAGTTTCAACCACGGTATCGGTGCCCATGAGCTTGGTGTGTTAGCCTTAGAGAGAGGTGCTGTCTCTCTGGTGTGCTTACATGCCAGCATAAGCAGCATATGAAGAGGTTGTATTATTTTGCCCTTAAAATTCAAGGTGCTTCATAGAATCAACAAGGTTGGAAAAGACCTCGAAGATCATCAAGTCCAACCTGTCACCCAAGACCTCATGACTACTAGATCATGGCACCAAGTACCACGTCCAATCCCCTCTTGAACACCTCCAGGGATGGTGACTCCACCACCTCCCTAGGCAGCCCATTCCAATGGCTAGCAACTCTTTCAGTGAAGAACTTTCTCTTCACCTCAAGCCTAAACTTCCCCTGGTGCAGCTTGAGACTGTCCTCTTGTTCTGGTGCTGGTTGCCTGGGTGAAGAGACCAACTCCCTCTTGGCTACAACCACCCCTGAGGTAGTTGTAGACAGCAATAAGGTCTCCCTGAGCCTCTTCTTCTCCAAGCTAAACAATCCCAGCTCCCTCAGCCTCTCCTCATATGACTTGTGCTCGAGGCCTCTCACCAGCCTCTTTGCCCTTGTAGGAATCCCAGCTTTCTGTGGTAGGATGCACTGACATGGGATTTCTTGGTGAGAGAGAGAAGTGCAGGTGTTTGGTGGTATGTGCTGCTTTTCTTTATTCCATACTTCAGCAAGCACAACAGAGGTAGCAAAAAGTAGTTATAAACTGGCTTTTCAGAAAAAGATGCAAATGTTTTAGTCAAAACTAGGTATAGGCCATAGGTAATAAACAGGAAAAACACATTGCTGGTGTTCTGATTCAGTGTAGCTGCAGGCCTGTGTTGCTCTGCTTGAGAACATGCAGAGTTGCATTTCTCTCCTAATTTAATGTTGAACATTAAGCACAATACACCTGTTTGTTAGTCTGCTTTTCCAAAATACAGCTGTTAGAGTTTACCCTATAAATTGCGGTTGGTGGATAATTGCCTGGTGAAAGTATCTAAATAAACCTATGTGGAAAAAATAATACTCTCATGAGAAAGAGCAGCTGGCTTGGCTCTTAAATGGTTTGCTGTATGTGGGGATCATACACAGGCTGCTTGTTTGCATGACCTGTGTTGAAGCACTGTTGCCTTTCAAGCATCAATATGCTTTCAAAAGCTTCACCTAAACTATGAAGTCTTGGCTTCAAATTATGATTCAGTGAGTCAGGCAAACATGATACAAAGAGTTTCTTTGTCCTTGTTAGAACCAAGCTGGAGACAAGGATGGTTAATGCAGTAAAGTATTCCTAAGTTAGTAATTACTGATGATATGGTAGGAGGTCTAGTCGTGAATTACAGACCTTCTGTTCATGGTGGTGTAAGTACTATTTGAAAAAAGGTCCCTACTTCAAACGTGGTGCTGACTAACCAGGGTTAGTCCTCCCTGCACCACAGTGCTCTCCAAAAGGCATTAGAACAAAGGGAAGAGATTGAGACTGCACTTCGGCTTTGGTGACTTGACAGATGAAGTCTCTGTCAGCAGCAGCATCGTCACGTTGTCCCTGAGCATCTTTTCTCATTCTTTTGCTTTCTGTCCCTGTTGTCAGCATGCAGCCTGGACTTGAATGGCTTCTTAAATAGAAATATGGTATGAAAAGATGAACCGAGTTGGCTTTAGCAGCATTAGTGTTCTTTACAGTTCACTACACAACTTGGTTTTGCTTGTGAGGAGTATTTAGGTTTGCAGCTAGTTGCAGGAGCTGGTTTGTTATTAAGTGAAATTTTCAAGGGATTGGGGCTCAAGGCCTTATCCAGCTTGGCTTTAACACCTCCAGGAAGGGGACATGCATGACCTCCCTGGGCAACGTGTTCCAGTGTCTCACCACCCTCACTGTAAAGGATTTCTTCCTAATCTCCAGTCTAAATCTCCCTTCCTCAAGCTTCAATCCATTCCCTCTCTCCTATCACTACAAGCCCTTGTAAAAAGTCCCTTCCCAGCTTTCTTGTAGGTCCCTTCAGGTACTGAAAAGCTGATCTTCTGAACTAGTCAGTGGTATACATTGTCGCAGGTGACCATACTGGAGAAGGTGGTCTCCCTACCCCAAGCAGAAAAGCAATTCCCTGTAGATTTTAACTCTTTGTAATTAAAATTTAAGTCCTAACTGGTTTATTATAGGTTATTTTGATGTATGATGCCCCACTAGGACAGAGTCGTCGTGGAAGTGCTTGTCACAAGTGTTTGGGGACTATGCTTGTTGTATTCTGTTAACATAGAGGTAACAACTGAGAGAGAGAAATGAAGTCCAATGTGAAGTACTGCTATATTTTTATGCTCTAGTGTCATGGTAGTGGAAGTGATGATTCCTTAGAGCTTCTTCAGGACACAATTGAGTAAGCAGCCTTGATGTGAGGAACGTGGGGGGTTTTTGTTTGAAAACTGTTTCAGTGCTAAAGAATTTCTTACTTTGCACATTAATCTGGGTTAATCTCCCATTCTTTCCATATTACTGTAAGTGGTTCAAAATCTGCTCTGTTAACATCTGCAGAATGTGAGGTGGAGAAAGAACATTATGAGCTTGATGAGCCATGCTATTGGTAGACTGGTAGATAGAAAGGCTGTTGAAAGCAGGCTCACTTCTAGCATTTAGTTTTGCATTGGGGTGCTGTGAAGGCCTGCTCCTGAGACCGCACTTTTGCTGTCATCTTGTCTATTCCCATTGCCTTCACTTGGAGATACTCCCACTAGCTCACCTCTGACTGGGCCAAGTCAGGAGCTGAGCCAGTCTGTGAAAGGTAATCATCACAGTGCTGTTCCACACTCAGGGACCAGAGTGTTTTGCAGGGTGAGTTAAGGTTTTGGTTCTTTGATTCAAATTTCTTGCTTTTTCACCATCACTCTTTATCATAAATCTCTGCTCCATGAAGAAGATTCCATCACATAGTTTCAGGATCTGATGGTCCTGAAATGTACTGTGCAAACAGTGTATCCCAGCTGCAATTCAGTATTACAGTAGCATTTACATTGATTAATTAAACAAGATGGCTGTTAAGGTCACAAATGAAAAACAACCTGGAAGGAATTCCCAATTCACTGGAAAATCTACACCACAAACATGAAAGTTTTAATCAAAAAAGTAACTCCTTGGTGTGAAACTCTTCCAGTTCTGTACCTGTGCCTTTCTGAGTAATATGAATTCTCTGCAGACAGAGCAGCAGGATACAGTTCTGCCACTTACAGTGAATTGCTGCTTTGCAGTGAGTTGTACACGGAGCTCAGAGTTGTTATATATTAGGTCAAGTTTGAGTTTGTAACTGGTGTTTGTGGTGTGAGCTCTGCCCGTCAGGAGTACTCACGGAGGTGTGGGGTGTTCCTAGAGGTCTGTAGTGTCTGTGTAATTGCCCTCCCATGTCCCCAGGGTTGTCTGGTTTCTCCAGTTAAGAAAATCACTGCCTTTTTTTCCTTTTTCCTAATTTTTTTTCCCCAGAAATGTGAATGGCATTCTTCTTTCCAGTCCATAAAACTCATGCTGAAGAGTGTGGTCCTCAGCTAAAGCTTGGAGTGAGGGAGAAAGGAACTTTTTTTAGCAGGGTAGCCATCAAGTCCTGAAATGGTAGTCTCCAGAGACTATTTAATTCTGCTTAATTTTAGAAACATGCCTCTTCCTGCTCTTTTAATAACAAGAGCCTTGATGACTGGGAGTGGGGGCTGACTATGTGTCCACTGCAGTCCAGCCCACAGCCACAGACTGGCTGAGAAGCAGTATCCTTTCCTTTTTCCTAGAACTCTTTCTCCAGCCCCATTTCACCACTTCCACCAAGGCAGGACAAGAACTTGGTACCCAAATGGCTGAAACTAGCCCCTTTCTTTGTTGAAATGGTGTTTCACACAGATCTTTTCCTGGCTGTGTGTTCCTTGGTGGCTGCACTAATGCTAGCACTGGTCAGAAAGGAAAACAGGAAGTATAATCAATCAGGAGGCAGATTAACACAGGTGAATAATTGACAAGGAAGGTTAGGCAGCTCTTCTAAGTGATTTTTATTTTTCATTCTTAGGCTAGATCAAAGTGGTTGTAAACATAATCTCAGCTCCAGGAGGGATCAATTCCATGAGCACTTTTGATTCAAGCATTAAACTTGTGAAAATGCAGCTGATGCAAAGAGGTGCCAGTCTGGGCAGCATGAACACTAGTCCAAAAGTGTGAGTTGCTAATTAATTTCTAGGTTTATAAGTGTAATTAGAGTGAAGTGTGGGAGAGTGAATAAGTAATCTGTCTGGTTATTGCCTCAGAAAGGTGGCATCTGCACAACTCTTGCTGTATGCTTTTATGTTTCCTCCATGGTCTGAAGCATGGTTATGTTTCAATAGAAAGCTTTGCAGCAAGACACACTTCAGTTCCTAGCAGGAGCAAGTGCCTTTTAGTGTGTTTGTTTGCTTGGCATTGGTTTGGTGTGCCCTGGAGTAGTGTTTGGGATGAGGAGCAGCTCAGAAGAGTGGAACGGTACTGCAGTGGCCTAATATTGCCTTAATATTGATAGAAACTGTGGCCTGGTCAGGCAGGGTGACTGCTGAGCTGAGGAGAGGTGAGGAGAATGGCACAGCCACTGATACTTGATTTCAAAGGGACTGAAGCCTCTGTGAGTCTAACTCTTTTTTCTCTTGATCCCATTTGCCCAGTTAATTTTCTGTATTGCTATTGCTATTCTAATGAATTAAAAAAGCTGCAAAAGGTTTTAGTGCTGTGGTGTAGTAAACTAAAACATCTTGGTGATTAACGGAATATAAAGGTGCTAAACACTTGATCTGCAAATTCAGATGTACTCTTGCTGTGGTTAATTAATCCTTCATTTTTCCTGTTGTCACTTAATGAAGTCATTTCAAATTGGAAGCTTCAGAGATTTTCATCAATGCTGAGTTTATGAAGAAAAAAATTCTCCTTGAACATTACTGTTTGTAGACACAGGGAAAAAAACCCAAACAACTTGGAAAAAGCAGCTAGCCCAGACATGCAAAGTTATAGCTGTATTTTTCTTCCTAAAATATTTAACAAAAAAATAGAGTGCAGTTCACAAATGTGCAGAAATCATTTTAAAAGCAGTTTTTCAACAGCTGTGCCATTTGCAGCCTTTTAAAAAGGGTCCAACTGGTGATATAGTTGCTGAAAAGATTTTTTTCTTGGCAAGCTCACCTTTTGTAAGGGAAAAAACAAACCAGTTTTTAAAGGATTCTGGAATATTTGAATATTTTTCAAGGATTTAATTAAAAAGGAGAGAACAATTATAATAGAAAATACATAGATGTTGCACAAAAAAGGTCATTTATTTCTTCTAACAATGGGTTCTTTTCTGCTCCCGTCGTCCGTGGTTGAATACTGACATGGAGTTTAGTTGCAACTCCACCAAGGGTTTCTGAAGGCTTCCTTTGGCCTGCCTAGTGTAGTTAGGCATTATTTGATTTTTTTTAATTTTTTTTTTTTTTTCCCCCCTGACAGAAAACTCTGCAGCAGGGCAACCCTCAGTAGTAGCCAGTGACCTGCAGGAGGATGCATTTGACAGTGCGGCAGTGCTGCTGCAGTGGCTGGCAGGAGGTTTGGAGGCTGAGGATGTGCATCGCTTTGCTTGTGTTATAGAACAACCTACATTGAATCCAACTTAGCAAATTTTCAGTTGGGATTTTCCAAAGCTCAGCAGATGGAAATGCAATTAAGCAGTGGAGGTAGAGGAAGCAAGTTGGCCTGTGCATGGTGGAGGGCAGGCAGCTTGCTTGAAGAGATGCATTGGCTTAGCCATATATGGAAGAGGACATTTTCCTTGTTAGCTTTACAGGGAGTCTATGCCCAGAACTACATTCATCATGCAGATGCATTTCCACAGGAACATTTCTCTTTCAAATGGTCTTAGTCATAGTTTTAGCACTGTGTCACATCTTTGCTGGCTTATTTATACAGTCTGCATGGGCTTGCTGTGCATCTGCTGCTGGTCTGCCCTAAAAAGGTGAACTGTTTGTAATTTTCTCTGTTTGGCTAACAGAAAGCACAGTACTAAACCGATGCCAGCAGCTTGGTTTTCTTCTTATTGAAAAGCCCACCCCGTTCCAGGCTTTACTTAAAGCAAAACTACTTCTTGAGTAGCAAAATATCCTTTAATTTGAGAGAAGTAAGGTTTGCAAAACACCATAAAATTAGAAAAGGAGGAGCCTAAAAGATAAGCAATGAGGTAAGG
This sequence comes from Picus viridis, assembly GCA_033816785.1. Taxonomy (NCBI): domain Eukaryota; kingdom Metazoa; phylum Chordata; class Aves; order Piciformes; family Picidae; genus Picus; species Picus viridis. The sequence continues at coordinate 9,509,510 of CM066573.1, forward strand.
CTTTCCAGTCAGTGTGCTCCATGTACAGTACACCATGTAACTGTGCTCTCACCTTCATTCAGTCCCTTTGTTTGTCTTCCACCTACTCCTATTTGGTAGGTCACAGTTGCCCTCTAAACTAGGTTTGTGGCTGCACAGATTTAGATGACTGCTTACAGAGGGGACTTTTAAAGAGTTTGTGAAAGAGTTTTTGTGAATGAAGGGCTGATAACCTATGCAGATAAAATTAGACTCAGGTGCAATAAGTAATGTTAAAAAGGAAGGTATAATTCACAGTACAGTGGTTTTCTTTGTGTTTTTTAATCAGTAATTTCTTATGTTTATTTGCATAAAATATAGCAAAATCATTCCATAGCAAATTCTCCTAATTCTGTGTCTAAGCTCCCCCCATCTTCTGGCTACAGCATCCCCTGAAGAGTGGGCCAAAATGATCCATCAGAAAACTATGAACCATCTCATACTGTTGTTGGATACAAGTTGTTAGCTGACTTCTGTTAAAAACATGCTCCACCAGATTTTAGAGCAGCTATCCTTTCTCATGTAGGTCTGGCCAGATGTGCAAAATAGCAATTATGAATGACTCTCAGTGTGGGAAAACCAAAGCTCAGCTTCTGGGCTAATTTAAACTTTGTTCACTTTGCTGTTGATTTACAAGAATAATAGGACATCTCTGGAAAATGACAGGTTCATTTTAAAAGACTCAGCCAAATTCATTTTTCCTTGGCTGTATTGCAAGATAATTTTTAGAATTAAAAGGTATTAAGGGTATTGATGTTTCCAGGATGACTGGAAAGACTTTAATTAGCAATAACATTTTAGGATGACCAAGGGAAGGCAGCCATGATCCAAGTTCTCAGAATTCTCCTCATGAATAAAAGAGAAATTAAATTTAAAGTGGTACCAAAATGTCAAACATGTGACAGCTGACCCTGGCTGACCCAACTGACACTGACCTGCTTTTAAGAGTAGGAGAAAATCTGGAAAAAACTTACCTGTTTGAAACCTGGTTTTAGAATGTAATCCTAGCTCTGGAGTACTAAGTGAAGCCTCACCACTAATTAGGAAAAATGACAAGGCAGTAACCCTACACTGTGATTTATAAGCATTCAAATCTTGTCTCATAAATCATATACATGATGTGGTTTGTATGGATTTCTTTTTTTTCTGCCAGGCTTTCATTGAGATTTATAGCACTGAACAAAGGGTGGTGGGGTTTTTTGTTAGTAAGGATGATACCCATTAATTCTCTGTTGTCTAGAGAGTTAAAAAAGGGGCTGAGTTTATTACAAGCATGCTTCATTACATATTGTGAGAGGACATTTCTAGTTTAGAGTATAAAGTGCAAATTTAGGATGTAAAATGCCTTTTGACAATTCCAAGGAAAGTATTTTGGGAAGGGCCTTGAGGCCTGTCTTAAAATGGATTTTCTGTATTCAAGTCTCTGTTCTAATCTTCCATTTCTATGGTACCTTTATTTAGAAGCCTCTCTCCCAACAGCATTCAGGACATAAACACTCTTAAGATGTTAATCATAGAATGGCTTAGGTTGGAAGGGACCTCAGAGATCATCTACTCCAACCTCCCTGCCATGGGCAGAGACACCTACCAACTAAGCTGCTCAGGGCCTCATCCAACCTGGCCTTGAACACTCCCAAGGAGGAGACATCCAAAACCTCTCTGGGCAGCCTATTCCAGAGTCTCACCATCCTCATACTGAAGAACTGCTTCCTAAGCTCGAGTCTAAACCCACTCTCCCTCATTTTAAAACCATTCCCTCTAGTCCTACTGCTAATATGATAATAGCACAATTTAGATTCTTTTCCCCCTGCCTGAATGTTTTCAAACTTCTCATAGCTGTCATAAAATTATTTCAAAATAATTTGCAAAGCTACCCTTTTTGATGTCTTCTAAACACAATGTAGCCCACAAACATGGCTGTCTTGGAGCAAAAATGCCCATCTGGTGCAACTAAAATAATATGATCTGCATCTGCTCCCTGTTCCTTGTCTCCTGTGAAACAGTTAAATGTCTGCAGATTTATGCAACTTTTTTTCCTGCCTACTTGTTACAATAAATGTTGTCTCCTGCTTTTGTATTTCAGATTAATGTGAAACTGGTCACGTGGGCTGGCATCCTCTGTTGCTTGATATGGAATGGATTTGCTCAGCAAGGTAAGTCACTTGATTTCATTGCAGTTATTTAACGTTGCTGTGTAGATTTAGCAGTGGTTTATGTAGATAAATACATTATTGTTGAAGGAGTGCTAATGGCAGTACATCAGTCATGTCTCATGTTAATAACCTGTTTGTAACCTCTCTAGTTTACAAAGATAGAATAGAATAAACCAGGTTGGAATGAAACAAACTAGATTTCTGCTGCTGATAGCACCCTTTTATAATTTAAGTGACTGATCTCTGTTCTTTGCTAGGTGGAAGTGACTGTATAAAAGCTAATGCAAAACACTGTGGTGAATGTATACAAGCAGGGCCAAACTGTGGTTGGTGTAAAAAACCAGTAAGTGTTACAAAATTCTTGTTATGGTTTGTATTTCCCCTTGCTTTTAAGTTTTAGTAAATACTTTAAATGTATAGAAATGTCTATTTTTATTAAGCTTCCTGTAACTCTTGGATACTTATTTGTACTTAAAACCTCATATACTGTAACATTTTTCTGGTTGGAGTATACTTGCTTTTCACAATATGTTTACTTACTTTCCTAATCTGAAGTGTATACAGACCTTACAGGCTGTCTTATAGTTATTTAAAATCATTCCAGTATGGAATCTGTCTCAGTATCATTCATTATATTCTTCCAATGACCTCAGGGTAAGAGGATCTGGACTTGAACTGTTGGGGAGAGTCCAGAGAAGATCCACAAAGATGATCGAAGGGCTGGAGCACCTCTGCCATGAAGACAGACTGAGGGAGCTGGGATTGTTCATCTTGGAGAAGGCTCTGAGGGGGACCTTAGAGCTGCCTTCCAATACCTGAAAGGTATAGGGCAAGGATGTTGCTTGAGTACACTTGGCTACTCAAGACATCCAACCTGGCCTTGAGTATCCCCAGGGAGGAGACATCCACAACCTCCCTGGGCAGCCTATTTCAGAGTCTCACGACTCTTGTACTGAAGAACTTCTTCCTAAGATCCAGTCTAAACCTACTGTCCCTCAGCTTCAAACCATTCCCCCTTGTCCTATTGCTACTGTCTATGAAAAGTCCTTCTTCAGCTTTAGAGCTGGAAGGCAGCTCTAAGATCCACCCTGGAGTCTTCTCTTCTCTAGGCTGAACAATCCCAGCTCCTTCAGCCTGTCCTCATAGCAGAGGTGTTCCAGCCCCAGTATAAGCAGATGGAAGCTCCTGTACTAAATAGTAGTCACTGATGTATTTAGTATAATTTAAGGACTGTGTTTTATTTCTGAACTTGTTTCTTTTTTTAATTAACTGAGTTTTTTTTAAATGGTGGTGGTGTAAAAAAGGTTATTATGGGTAGAGTACAACAAATTGTAGACAGCTCTAAACTTGACACTCTCTTGCCTGTGTTTTCTAGGACTTCTTGCAAGAAGGAGAACCCACGTCTGCCCGATGCGATGACTTGGCAGCACTAAAGAGTAAAGGCTGCCCTGTGGAAGACATTGAAAATCCCAGGGGGAGCAAACAGGTGCTTGAAGACAGAGAAGTAACAAATCGTAAGATAGGTGCAGCAGAGAAGCTGGATCCACAGGACATTACACAGATCCAGCCACAAAAATTAGTACTGAAACTAAGAGTCGGTAAGGCCAGTTTCATTCTAGTTTTCAGATGATTTTTCTGTCACCACCATATCTGCATTTTTTGGTTTGAATGTGTAACCACTTTGTTACAGAAACCACTATTGTTCAGGAAACTTGTTCAATTGCAGAGCCATTCTGGTCACCCCCAGGAGTTTAGATACTCCACATACTTTTGATGTTTCTTATGGAAGGTTGGATGTTATCTTTTGTTCCCACTAGAACTTTGGAGAAAATAGATACAGCATTACAGCATGAGTTGACTGGGGGGTTGGAACACCTCTCCTGTGAGGACAGGCTGAGGGAGCTGGGGTTCAACCTGGAGAAGACACTGGGGAGACCTAATAGCAGCCTTCCAGTACCTGAAGGGGGCCTACAAGAAGGCTACAGAGGGACTATTTGCAGAGGCCTGTAATGATAGGACAAGGGGCAATGGTTTGAAACTAGAGAGGAGTAGATTTAGATTGAATGTTAGGACAAGTTCTTTATCATGAGGGTGGTGGAACACTGCAACAGGTTGCCCAGGGAGGTGTTCAAGGTGAGGCTCACCAAGGCTCTAAGCAACCTGATCTAGTGGAGGATGTCCCTGCTGACTGCAGTGGAGTTAGAAGGGTCTGGTCTAGTCTAGTCCATGATTGTATGAAATTTGGAGTCGTCATGTATGCAAATACATGCTGAAAATTTGTGCTGTAAGGTCTTACAGGAACCTTGTTAAAATTATTCCAAGTATGAGGATGTGAAACTGTAGCAACTAAGAGAGGCTTGGTTTTCAGCAGGCTAGCATTTTCTGTGGGGAGATAAAATAACTTGGAAATAGGAAGTTGGACATTTGAAAGAAATACTTCTTGAATTTCTTTTTTCATCATCAGTTGATGTTAAGCATTTCAATGAACAGGGGGAAAAAAACAAATCATGCAGCACTGGTTCAAAACTTCCAGAACTAGTTCAAAGCCTTTCCTTAAAAAGTTGATTCTTCTAGCAAGAAAAGTTGAGGAGGTTTTAATGCTATTTGTTGTTTAATCTCTGAAACAGGAGAACCTCAGACATTTTCATTAAAATTTAAGAGAGCTGAAGACTATCCCATTGACCTTTATTATCTTATGGACCTCTCCTATTCTATGAAAGATGATTTAGAGAATGTGAAAAGTCTCGGGACAGCTCTGATGTTAGAAATGGAAAAAATAACTTCAGACTTTCGAATTGGTAAGAAAGATTTGCCTATTCCAAAAAGAAAAATAAATCAAGTAAGGGAAGTTTCCTTCCTGATGGTTGTCACAGGGTTTAAAGTTCATAGTGTGATGGCAGATATCTTAATGCATAGAGCCTGTTGAGGAACATAAGAGAACATAGAGAAAGTAGAATGTCACCAAGTGTGAGAGCTCTTCCTGATGTCAGTTCAGCTATAATGCATTTGCATTCTGTTGTGTCATAACATAAATAAGACTCAACTCACAGGGTTTTTATTGTTCTGTCTTAGGCTTTGGCTCTTTTGTGGAGAAAACTGTGATGCCATATATAAGTACAACACCAGCCAAACTCAGGAATCCTTGTACAGGTGACCAGAACTGTACAAGTCCATTTAGCTATAAAAATGTGCTCAGCCTTACTAGTGAAGGAAATAAATTCAACGAACTTGTAGGTAAACAGCACATTTCTGGGAATTTAGATTCTCCTGAAGGTGGATTTGATGCTATAATGCAAGTTGCAGTTTGTGGGGTAAGTGTGTTATTAGTTTTCTTTAATTCTGTAGTAGGTGAAAGGTTTTGCATACAGCCTCAGTGGTTTATGGTGCCCAGTGTTTGAAGATGTCACATCATGCTAGTAGAACAAGATAGACTGGGCAGACTGCATGGATACATGCATTTGTCTTTGTAGAGATCTCTGGTGAGTGAATGAAACCAGGAAATGTGGAAGTGCCAATTAGAGGTCATGTTCACAGCAGATAGATGCATTCCAAAGACAAAGTTTCTAAAGTTTGCTGTGCAAGAAGATTCAAATTCTGCTCCAAAGTGTATGAAACACTGAGTAAGCATTACCCTCAAGTTATGTCAAAGCCTTACATGCTTCATGTAATTGTTGTTTCTGAATGGTTTGATGAATTGTAACTTGCTTTTTGAGCAGAAAAGATGTACACCTCATTTTTGTTTATTTTTGAAGATCTCATCTGGATCTCATTCTGCTTTGATTTTTCTGTAGTCTGACAGATCTTTCTCTGCACCTGTACAACAAAAACGCTCTAAGTGGTGTCCCTGTTTATTGCTTTCTTACCATATTATTTTTTTTTTTCTGTTGATCAATAGAGTCAGGGTTTTTTATGGAGCCTTATTTTAAAAGTGTTAGTCATAAGCCTTCTGGGGGTTTGTGTTTGTTATTTTGGCTGGTAACTGGCATTTATGTGAGGCTTTTATATGGTGGTCTTAAGTTACCTAGGGCTTCAACTTTTCAACAGGACTAAAAACAGTTAGGAAAGGGCAGGTTACAGACTTAGGCCATGGAGTTGGTACTCATGGGACAGTGAAGAAGGGCAGTCCTCAGGCAAGAACTATGCATGGTACACATCTGGATTAACCTGGCAAAGCCTGATGGTTCTTCAGAGCCAGGCAAGCTGTGATCTAGTCCAAGATTGCAGCACTGCTCTGCACACTGCTGATGTCCTCTCATCTTGGGTTCTGAGGTAGTGACATAGGAGTGGAGCTGGTATCAAAGAGCTGAGCTGATGGTGTCCAATTTCCCTGTCACTCTTCAGGGAGAAGTGAACAAACCAAAGTACGTATTTCTGGGCTCCCCAGTTCAAGAAGGACAGGCAGCTGCTTGAGAGGGTACAGCAGAGGGCTAGAAAGGGGACTGGAACATCTGTCTGGTCTAGTTTTTCATGCATTTGTCTCTCAAGTGTTAGTTGTTTGATAATGCTATAAAATAGCAAAATACCAGAAATCCATTTGTTTGTTTCCCAAGGAACAAATTGGCTGGAGAAATGTTACAAGACTTCTGGTATTCTCCACGGATGCTGGATTTCACTTTGCAGGGGATGGGAAACTTGGTGGAATTGTTTTACCAAATGATGGGAAGTGCCATCTAGAAAATAATATGTACACAATGAGCCACTATTATGTAAGTCTTGACATCATCTTCTAAGGAAATTCATGTGTTGTGATGCTTAAGCTCAGTAAACCTTATTGGGTCATCTGGTATAGTTTCAGACTGCTCCCTCTTGTGAACTCTACTCTTTTGCCTCCGTAATTAGATCAAGCGACATGGACTTAACTAAAGCAAATGTGCAAAACTTAATCCAGTCTTAACTGGAAAATTTCAAGAAATGGCAACTTTCATGCTGTGATTTGAGTTGCTGGATTTTAAGCTTCTTAATAATGAATAATCTTACATGTTCACTGGCAAACTGTGATGGCTCTGTCCAAGTGTTTTACCATCCTGCAAGTCTTTGTGTTCAGAAGCAGTTTACTGCTGTAAAAAATACTACAGAGAGCATCTTGGCCAGTTGTTTTTGAAGGCTCCTTGAAATACTACACTACAAAGTCTGTAGTAAAAGCATGCTTAACCACATTACCTTTGTGGTTTGTTGATGGGTAAATATTGATATTTACTGGGTGGGGTAGACACAATAAGCTTTACACAGTTGATGCGTTCATATATTCCTAAAGTGAATATTGGTCAATAAAAACCTAAACTTAATTCAGTTTTATTTAATCTTTTCTTTATGAGAGAAAGCTTTTCACTGAGCTAAGTCATATGGAAAGCTACTGAAGGTGATTTTCTGAGACCACTGAGATGAAGGATTGAAGCTGGAGATGTTAAATGGCAGGGAATATGATAGCATTATTGTGAAAACCACCAATCTTTATGGGGTATAGATTGGAATCTTCTCAATGCCTGTTTGTTTTCAGAGAAAACAGTGTGTTTTGCTTTAGAACTGACTGGTTAGAAGGTTTATTATTCTAAAAGGGATTTGTATTTGTGATATGAAAGTATTTCTGGTTATTTTCTGTCAATGTGTTTCAAATTTCAACTGCATTTCATGCTTCATTTTTATAGGATTATCCCTCTATTGCTCATCTGGTACAGAAGCTCAGTGAGAACAACATTCAGACAATCTTTGCTGTAACTGAAGAGTTTCAGGCAGTTTATAAGGTAAATAGATAGATTTCTGGCCTCTCTTTTTTGCCTTGAGCACCCAGACCAATTCAGATCTGCTCTGAAATCATAACAGTTGCTTCATTTGAAATTAAAATAATTTTGGCAGTGGACATGGATGCAATATTTTGCTACTCAGGTTTGTATTATTCATTTGGTTGAAGTCAATACCCTGTGTGGAATTTCTGGGGAGACAGTGCTGCTGCTCCTTGCTCCTCTCTACACTTTTTAGGTAGGAGGGGGACATAGTTATAAAAGACAAAATATGCTCTTTCATGGTATATTTATATTCCTGATGTTTAAAATTAACTAACTGCTGAATGTGACTGAAATAGGAAATGACTGTGTGGAGGAGATGTATATTTTTTACTTGTTTTAACTTAACAAGATACTTTTGGTTTGGGGGTTTTGGGTTTGTGTTGGGTTATTTTTGTTTGGGGGATTTTGTTCCGGTGGTGGTCATTGCTTTTTTGGTTGGATTGGGGTTTTGTTGGTTTTTGGGGGTGTTTTTATGCTTTTCTGTTGGGGTTTTTTGATTATTATTTGGGGGGGTATGTTAGGTTTTTTTGTTTGGGTTGGTGGTTTTTTTAGACTAATTTTTTTTTTTTTTTTGTTGAAAATATTTTTTTTATCTCCTTAGCTTTAATGCTCCAGAATTATGGGGTTTTTAAGTTTTTGAAGGCAGATTGTATGTGGTCATCTTGTCCAAGAGAAGATCTTAGTATTCTGTTACCAAATTTGACATGAAACTGCAAGGGAGAAGAAAAGGCTGGATATTTGTTTGCATTGGTAGTGCTATATATAACCTTAAAAATCATGGTGTTCACTGACAACACTGGAGCCTTGGTTTTTTTGAACTACTTGATCTTGACTAGTTAATTCACTAAACCGTCGTATCACCCTACAGATGTTTGTAGTACAAATTACACTGTGCCAGTCTGAACTAGTTTATCCTGCTGTCTTTGTACATATTGACAGGAATTGAAAAATCTGATACCAAAATCAGCAGTGGGAACCTTGTCTTCAAACTCCAGCAATGTGATTCAGCTGATTATTGATGCATACAATGTAAGTTCAGATTTTTGAGTTGTATTTGTTTTTCCTGCTTCTGAGTTAATGAGTTTTTCAGGCAGGTACTAGAAGGTGGGGTTTAGTTTAGGAAGTCAGTGTACTGAAGTGTAAATAGAAGTGCACTGGTTTTTTGCCATCTGGTTCTTGCCCTCCTTCCATGTGGAAGTGAAAAGGGCCATTTAGCAACCTCTTGACCTCAAAGTAAATGTTTATGTCAACCTCAGGGACCTCCTGGGTTTGACCCCAAACTGTTTCCTTCATAGCCGTGTTGTGTGCATAAGGCCCATTTCTCCTTTGGACTAAGTGGGCCAAGGAAGTGGCTCCAACATCTGTGGAGATCTGCCCTGACCTTGTATAACAGGGTTCAGTCATGAGAAGAGGTCACCACAGCATGACTCTGGGCAGCCTTGAGCTGGTGTTTCCTGGCAGGTTGGAATTCAGATAATCCAAATATGCCCATGGGACTGGTGCTCAGACTGCGCATAATTGTACCGTGTCTTTTCTTCAGCAAAATGCTTATTCAACTCCATTTCAAGTTGGCTAATAACTACTGTTTCAGTCCCTTTCTTCAGAGGTTATCCTGGAAAACACTAAGCTCCCAAAAGGAGTCACAATCAGTTACAAGTCCTTTTGCAAGAATGGAGTGAATGACACACAAGAAGATGGGAGGAAATGTTCTAACATTTCAATTGGAGATGAGGTAACTTATAATAATGTGCTGCTGCTAACATCTAAAATTCATTTATTCATTTTAAGTGTCCAGCACTTAGTTTGGGGGTTTTTAACAGTATAGCTGAAACTCCTTTCAGTAATTTGACACTCCATTTATTTTTCTTTGCAGGTTAAATTTGAGATTAATGTAACAGCTAATGAATGTCCACAGAAAGGACAAAATGAAACGACGACCACAATTAGAATTAAACCCCTGGGATTCACTGAAGAAGTGGAAATTAATCTCCAGTTCATCTGTGAATGTCAGTGTCAGGGTGAAGGAGAACCTAACAGCCCTATCTGCCATGAAGGAAATGGAACATTTGAATGTGGTGCATGCAGGTAAATAAATAGACATTTTGGCTCTTTTTGCGAAAGAGAAACAGGAGCAAGATCTATTGCCCTTAATTAGGGGTTAATTAGTCTTACTCTTTGTTTGTTTGCTTTGTTTTGGGTTTGGTTTTGTTTTGGTTAATGAAAGGACAAACACTGCTGTTACAGACCTATATTTTGACAACCAATCCCTGTGCTGGAGTTGACAGGTTTGATCATTAGATCAGCAGTTTTGTCCCAAGTCAGAACTCAGATCTGGCCTTGAGTCTGTACTTCAAAGAAAATAAGTAGATCTTACTGCTTTTTCTGTTTTATTTGGGGGTCCATGTAGTATGACAAAACTATGCATTTGTGGGACAAAAGGAATAGGATTGCTGTGTGATGGTTTTGCAGGTATTCATATTGACCTCCTTGTAATATGGGAGCTATTCTGTTACATGAGTGAGACATTAATAGCGGGTTTGTGGGAGTTCAGCGAGAGATGGTTGCTTAGCTGGAACAAACAATCAGCATAGGGGCAGCTTAGTCCAGTTTGCTCCAGTGGCTTCGAGAATGGCTGCCTAGATCTTAGCTGGACATCTCACTGGAAGTTTACCTTAGAATATCCCTTGAGATAATAGTCACTTTTACAGACCTCTTTATGGTATGACTTCTAACTATGTGTACATTTTCTGTCGTGTTTTTACCTTGCAGATGTAACGAAGGTCGTATTGGAAGACTATGTGAATGTAGTACAGATGAAGTAAATAGTGAGGATATGGATGCTTACTGCAGGAGGGAGAATAGCACAGAAATATGCAGTAACAATGGAGAGTGCATTTGTGGACAGTGTGTATGCAAGAAGAGAGAAAACACCAATGAAGTCTATTCTGGCAAATACTGTGAATGTGATAACTTCAACTGTGATCGATCAAATGGTTTGATCTGTGGAGGTGAGAGACTGCTTCAGAATTTTCTGCAGGCAAAGTTCACCAGCATGTACTGTTCTAGCAACTCCACCCTGTAAAGAGTAGTGCTACTTTCCTTAAAGATTATAGGCACTTCATGACAGATGAGAATCTCCACAGGTTTAGTGATTGAAAACACTGTTCTATTAATAAAAAAAAGTCTCTCTGAGCATGAACATTCCTTGAATCACAGCTCCAAGAAGGATGTAAAGTGACCTTGACTTCTGCTGTGTATTCCAGAATTACCCTCAGGTATTATAGTAAGAATGCTGAGACAACTGTCCTGAGATTCTAATGTTATACTGGCTCAGTGTAACCACTGTGTCAATTAGAGATAATGACCTAAGTTTACTTATACTGGTGAGTGCTTGACTTGGTGCTGGGCAAGATACCAGTGAGATGCTATCTTGAGACTGAGGGGTAAGTGAAGATTAGAGTGTGCAAGATGCAGAAAACCACTTTTGAAGTGCTCAAAACAGGACTATGACACCAGTTAATTCCTGAAATCAAAACCAATTTAGAAAAGCCTTCAGCAGACACTTTGTAAATTATTTTGCTATGTGTATTCCCCAGGCTGCTTTTCACTTCTGGTAGGAGTGTAATTGCTACCTCAATTTTCACTGTGATAGAAGAATAAACAGTGAAACTACTAAGCTTTAACTGATTTTATGAGAGTGCCTCATCTGTCTGATTTGCTCAGAATACACCAGTGCTCACCAGCTCCACAAAGGATGGGAGCAATGGTTGTGGTCCAAAATATATGGTGACAGATAAGTTTTACTTAAACGCTTTATAATCAACAGAGAAGGAGAGGTATAGCCCAAGATCTTTCCATTTTACCCAAGCCACCATTCTGGACATACCAGGTGTCTTGTTTCCTCTGTAGGGAGTGCAAGGAACATAAAGCTTGGATGGGTGAGGTCAGAAGAACAGCACCTGAGTGGTGGTGTTCTAGGGAGCCAAAGTTTTGTCTTTCAGTGTTATGAAGTCTAAATTAGTGCATCTCTCATCTTTTTAGATCCTGTTTGTAAATCTGAGAGATAGACGTGAAGGCAGGAGAGAGCAGTGCACTTACGTACATGGAAAGCTGCATTTGAAGCACTGCTGCAATGCTCTCCACCCAGGAGATGTGGCCAGTACATTATACTCTTCCTGATCATCTTTCCCTAGTTTTGTTACTTTGTTTATGTAGGAGAATGGGGGGAAAGGGAGAAACACCTGTAAGTAGTTTTACAAAGAGCTTAGCAATCATTTTGTAGCTCTTAATTCATTAGTGTCTTCCCTGTCTCTCCCATCAGGGTATTCCTTTCCCTGTATCTAGCCCGGGATGGTGAATGTGTATTTCTTACTGTCACAAGTGTTCTGGATAATGTTAAACTTTATTTCACTGAAATACCTCTCCACTGCACAGGAAATGGTATCTGCAAGTGCAGAGTGTGTGAGTGTTTCCCCAACTTCACTGGCAGCGCCTGCGATTGTTCTTTGGATACCACTCCCTGCATGGCATCCAATGGGCAGATTTGCAATGGGAGAGGAACCTGTGAATGTGGCACCTGCAATTGTACAGATCCCAAGTTCCAAGGCCCCACGTGTGAAATGTGTCAGACTTGCCTTGGTGTCTGTGCAGAGCATAAGTAAGTACCTGAAAAAACAAGTCCTAGCCTCTTATGCATTTGGATTTGATACTCTTATACACAGCATTTTTAGAACAAAGCTATTGATCCTGTGCTTTACTCTGCCCTGAAATGGGGGGACATCATCTCGCCCCTTTAGGCAGTAAAAAATGTTGGGCAAGCATCAATAATTACAAGACACCATTACTTTGCCCCCCAGTAGACTAATTCCCTGCCATTTTGTTAGGCTTAGCAGTGTTTCATAGAATGACTTAGGTTGGAAGGGGCCTTAGAGATCGTCTACTCCAAGCTCCCCACCATGGGCAGGGACACCTCTCAACTAGACTTAGCTGTTCAAGGCCTCATCCAACCTGGCTGTGAACACCTCCACGGAGGAGGAAGCCACAACCTCCCTGGGCAGCTGGTTTCAGAGTCTCACCACCCTCATACTGAAGAACTTCTTCCTAAGCTCCAGTCTAAACCTACTCTCCCACAAACCATTCCCCCTTGTCCCATTTCTAGACATCCTTAGGAAAAGTCTCTCTCCAGCCTTCCTGTAGGATCCCTTCAGGTATTGAAAGGTAGCTCTAAGGTCCCCCTGGTGTCTTCTCTTCTCCAGGCTGAACAATCCCAGCTCCCTCAGCCTATCCTCATAGCAGAGGTGCTCCAGCCCTTGGATCATCTTTGTGGCCCTCCTCTGGACTGGATCCAACACCTCTGTGCCCTTCTTATGATGGGGACTGGATGCAGTATTCGAGGTGGGGTCTCACCAGAGCAGAGTAAAGGGGCAGAATCCCCCTCTCTTGCCCTGCTGGCTGCGCTCCTTGATGCAGCTTAGGATACAGTTTGCCTTCTGGGCTGCATGAGTGCATTGCCAGCTCATGGTGAGCTTGTCAGCAACCAACACCCCTAAGTCTTTCTTCAGAGCTACTCCCAAACCATCCAGATTGACTTGGGAAAGTTATAGGTGTCCCCTAATCCACACATCATGACTGACAGCCAACCTTTTACAAGCTGGGGAGGTGCATAGGTCTAGGATGTGACAGGCTGCAAAGTCTCCTCATCTTAACCTTCTGAAATGACCATCACAAGAGCATGCATATACTGTGCCACTTCCCGAACAGCTTAACTGGCAGCTAAGCTTTTTGCTTAAAATTTGTATTACCAAAATACTATTGAAAAAGTCAAGGCTATCCTGACAGTCAAGAGCTAAACACGGATCTGTGTGGGCCAGTGACATTTGCATCCCTGCCTTTGGAAATCTGAGTTTTTAGAAACCAAGTATTTTCTGCATGGAAACTTTGAAATAAGTTGGTGATTAGTGGCTGGGCTGTTTCCTGGCTTTGTGCAGCTTGACTTTAAGGTTTTCTCTCAGCACAGTATTTTTAGTATAAAAATCCTGCTCAGTCTGATTTTGATTTTATGGGGTTTTTTCCATGAGTTATTCAGGAGTGAGATCCTACTGTAAAACTTGTCTGTTCTTTTTAACCTGTGTGCCAGATACTGTTTCACTGTAAATGTTCTGTTCCTGCATTCCCGTCTCTGACCATATTCATTTTCCAGGTGGAGGTGTTGAAAAAGTTTTAGCCTTTGTTCTTTTTACAGATTTAGGTAATGTTTGGATTTGGGTTTGTGGGGTTGGGTTTTTTGGGTCCTTGAAGCTCGTGGGTCATCCAGAGAAAGAGGAACTTAATAGAGAAGGCTTTTGTCAGTCACAAGGTGCACAGATGTTCTGGCTGGTAAAAAGCTGTGTCTTGCCCTTTTTGCCCGCCCTGGTCTTTATGACAAAAGGGTTAATTTTCATGGTTCTCCCACCCTATTTTCTCTTTTGTTTTAGATTTAATGCTAGAAGTCTTTTCTGACCATATTAAAAGGCTTTGCTTCTGATTTGTACTTCCCCAGGGACTGTGTTCAGTGCAGAGCTTTTGATAAGGGAGAAAAGAAGGAAAGCTGTTCTCAGGAATGTATGTACTTCAACATGACGCGGGTGGAAAACCGCGACAAGCTGCCGCAGCCCGGCCAGCCCGACCCGCTCTCTCACTGCAAAGAGAAGGATGTGGATGACTGCTGGTTCTACTTCACCTATTCTGTCAACTCAAATGGTGAAGCCAATGTCCACGTGGTAGAGACCCCAGGTATGAACATGTTGCCTACTCTCCCTTCATCTTTGTGGTTAGTTCATGCAGTTGTCATATACTACCCACTGATGAGTGTATTAGAGGAGCTCAGAAAGAGGTACCTGTGCCTTGGGTAAGTGTGGGTGTTGGAACTTGAGTGACTGTAGAGAAGCCTACATCTCTCTAGACCTATTTTTTTCACAGAATGTTAGAAGTTGTAAGGAGCCTCCAGAGAACAAGTCCACCCCCCCAGAGAGAAGGATCACCTAGGGCAGGCTGCAGAGGAATGCATCCAGGCGGGTTGCCTAGAGAGCTTGTGGAGTCTCCTCCTCTCTTGAGGCTTTCAAAACCCACCTGGATGTGTTCCCTCTGTGACCTGCCCTGAGCAATCCTACTTTGGCAGGGCAGCTGGGCTAGATAATCTCTGGAGGTCCCTTCCAACCCCTACCTAGCGTTCTGTGATTGCCAAGATGAAATGCAAACCAGAAGGATAAAAATAGGCTGGAATGTTACAGGATGTACAAATTCCCAGACTTCCATTATTTGAAAGGAAAACAGTATTGGCCTACCTCTGATAATCCAAAATAGTGGCTTCAGTACAAACTCGGATTTTGAAAGCCTCTGTCCATGTCCTCTGTTACCTTTGCCATTTTGTAACATCACACTTCCCTCCCTTTGCTCCCTAGAGTGCCCCAGCGGCCCGGACATCATTCCCATTGTAGCTGGTGTGGTTGCTGGAATTGTTCTTATTGGACTTGCATTATTATTGATTTGGAAACTGCTAATGATCATTCATGACAGAAGAGAATTTGCTAAATTTGAAAAGGAGAAGATGAATGCCAAGTGGGATACGGTAAGTCAAGAGGCTTTTATCTGTACAAAATCCACAGCAGCTGTGGAAGAACAGAAGGTTTTGGTGGTTGTTCACTTACCTTAAGGGTTTCAGATTGTATTCCTGCCGTGGGGCCGGGGGGGGGGGGCTGAAAGACCCTTAGCGTGGCCTGGCCTGGGGGCGGGGCTGAAAGACCCTTAGCATGGCCTGGCCTGGGGGCGGGGCTGAAAGACCCTTAGCGTGGCCTGGGGGGGGTGGGGGTGGGGGGGGGGGGGCTGAAAGACCCTTATTTTCAGCTGACTTTAAAACATGTTATTTGTTACCACTAGGAGGAAAAAAAAGACCCAAATAACAACCTCAAAACCTCAATGAAAACCTCAAAGCAAACAAAGGCACACAAAAAAAAACCCCAGCCAACCAAAAATAAAATGATTTAGAAAACAACAACAAATAATAATACCATTTAAAAAATAATTTAAAAAAAAAAATCCAAACACAGTCCCCAACTTGTTGAGATGCACTTTTGGGGCTAGAAAAGCAAGTGGTAGTTTCAGCTGAACTAAAATTTGAGAGAGAGAGAAAAGGTGGTGATGACAGAGTAGTTCAGCTTGGCACTTCTCCCACACTTTGCACCGTGTTATCAAAGTGGTTATTAGAAGGTGAGAGTCACTTTTGTATGAAGTCAAGCAGAAAAATGTACACTGATGTAAAGAGGCCTTGCAAATCCTCAGACAGGCTTTGTTGGGTGGTTCCAATAGCCGGGCACAGAATAGGAATGGAATGGGAATGGGATTGGGAATAGAATAGGAATAGACCAGACCAGGTTACACGAAATTGTAGCTGGTACTGGTTTGTTGAAAACTTCCCAGCCCCTTGTCAACAGAAGTATACAATAAAAATAAGCCTGTGGTCCACAGGCTTGCACAGGCCCCTGCAGGTCACTGCCCCTGGGAAATTCTAGGAATTTGCTGATCAAAACCCCCTCCACTACAGTCCTGTAGAGGCCAAACCATGCTTGATAAGAGAATAAAGAAACCTCCTAGGAAATCTTCTGGGTTTATTTAAGAAAATGAAATAATTCTGTGCTGAGGGGGGGGAAATCAATCACTAACCCTGTTCTTGATATAAAGCATGCTGATGATTTGTTTGGTGATAGCTGAGAATGTTACTTGCCTCCTGTTGAACTATTGGACACTGACCATTTCTTTTACTTCAGCAAGAAAATCCAATATACAAGAGCCCTATTAACAATTTCAAGAACCCAAACTATGGACGTAAAGCTGGTCTCTAAGTCTCAGTTTGTATCTTCTTTCATTTTCTTCCTTTTCTTTCCCCCTCCCTTTGCATGTCACTTCAAACTCAACTGTGTGTCACAGTCACTTATCTCCCAGTTTGAGTCCTGCTCTGTTTTATCTACTGCTGCTTTGATTCTGGGGTTGTGAAGACTGTGGCTTGAAAACTGTTAATTTGTTTTGAGAGCAAGAGTGCTTCCTTACTAACCACCAGTACTGCCTTAAACTATGAGTGTGGTTTTTGGTTGTTTTTTTTTTTTGTGGGGGGTGGGGAGGGTCAATAGATGTGTGATAGAACAGCTGTTAGGATGGGAGAAGCTCTTTGGATTGTGGAGAGAGACGGCGCTTAGGGGAGGGTTTGTTTTCTGTTTCCTCAAATCAGCAGTCAGTTTGCTTCAATTAGTTATTTTTGCAGAGCTAGTTTAGATAGTCCTTAGATAAATCCCAGCCTATAAATATCACTGTTTTTATTAGAATAAGTCTGGGAACGTTCAGAGTAGCCTTACAGATTCTTCTTGGCTTTTAAAATGCTTTGGCTTATTAACCTAGTACAGAACTAGCCTGTATTTAGAGTGCAAAATCCACACATTCTATTGATTTCATAATTAATTATGCATCTTCTTTTTCCATCCATACCTCTACTGAAACTTGGCAATATTAGAGTCCTTATAGCCCAGCCAACCTGAGGTTATTCAGACAAAAAAAATACTATGTGAGAAGAGGAAATGTTCTCTCCAGATGTTCCCCCCCCAGTTTCTTAGTCCCCTACCTGAAGACCTCATCTCTGTTTGGAAATGCTGATTTCACACCTAACCAGTATCCAGAAAAGCAAGTCAGTCAGCCAGAAGTGATGGATAGGTATCTTGTGTAGACTTTGAAGCTGCACTTTCTTGAACCCTTTAGGGTGTTCTTGGGACCACAGGGAAGGAGGAGGAGCTGAGAAAGGAAGGATGAGATGAGGAATGGCTGTCAAAGATGTTGGGAGAGGGAAATAGATCAGAGGAATGAAGAAGCTGGGAAGGCAACACATCCCTGCAAATATCCAAAGGCTTTTTTCTTGAGCCAGTTGAAGGGAAAGACCTGTACCTCTAATTTTATTGTCTGTCATCTCCCTTTTTTCAGTGTTGTACTTAAGAGATTTTTTTGTAAAGGCAATATGAGGGAAGAAAACAATAATTAACAGTATTTAAGGTGCTTTCCTTTTCTCTTTGCAATCATTTCACTTTTCAGTGTGTCCAAAATTGATTGTAAAAATGTTCCTTTTGCTTGCTACACCGACCACATTCACCTCCTTTCCATTTTTCTTCTCAGAATCTATTACTCTGGGGATGAAATAGAGTTCTTCTTCCTTTCTAATATTCCACTTAATCCTTCTGGTTAAGGCTCTGTTCCCTTCTTTTCTGCTGTTCACTTAGTTGTGCACTTTGTTGCATGCAGGACAGTAATTTAACAAACCATACTGTGTGTAACTTCTGTGCTCTCTTTCTTTGCCCTATGACTCTTTTCAGGATCAAAGCTTCTTAGTGCTGCCATTTCTCCTCAAAATGTCCTTCCTGAAGAAAGATTTTCTTATGTGTAAATAGAGAGGTTGAGTTCTACCTTTTTGGTTCACTAGAACTGTGAATGATTGGAGGTTTTTTTTAACCATGACTTCATCATTTTGGGTATTCACAGAAATAGCAGAGTTCTGGGGAGAGGGAGAGGTGGGTCCAGCTGTAGTGGCCAGCAAAAAGGAGGAGATCAGTATTGGCAGAGTAGAATCATAGAATAGAATCATAGAATCAACAAGGTTGGAAAAGACCTCAAAGATCATCAAGTCCAACCTGTCACCCAAGACCTCGTGACTACTAGAGCATGGCACCAAGTGCCACATCCAGTCCCCTCTTGAACATCCATAGGGACGGTGACTCCACCACCTCCCTGGGCAGCACATTCCAATGGCTAACAACTCTCTCTGTGAAGAACTCTTCTCACCTCGAGCCTAAACTTCCCCTGGCGCAGCTTGAGACTATGTCCTCTTGTTCTGGTGCTGGTTGCCTGGGAGAAGAGACCAACTCCTACCTGGCTACAACCACCCCTCAGGTAGTTGTAGACAGCAAGTCTCCCCTGAGCCTCCTCTTCTCCAGGCTAAACAATTCCCAGCTCCCTCAGCCTCTCCTTGTAGGTGATACACAGGGAGAACAGTACTGAATAGCAGGAAGCTGCTTGCCTCTAGTCCTCCAGTCATGGTAGATGATGCCCTGTGTCATCTGTGCTGCCCTTAACCTTGGCCTTTGCTTCATCCTCAGATGCAACTGCCACGTTTCTGGGTTGACAGGTGATTTGGTTCAGATTGCTATAAAATTATTAATGAGAGCTGAAAATGGTAAGAACCAGCTCTTGAACGATGAATGTGGATGAGTTTAAATATTCTAGGGTGCAGTTTCTTGCAGTGACTTGGGACTTAAACCCACTAAAAAGGTAGCTTCTCTGTAGAGAAAAATGGGATGAGAATCAGACAAGGTGATAAGCTCATCTTTATACAAGCCTAGACTGAACTGTTACTCCCTGAAAGCCCAGTCTAGTTGCAAATGAATACTGTTGCAAGAGCATGGCTCTTGATTCTCTGCTGAAGGTGCTCCCTGAAAATACCTGCATCTGTATTTTAATGTATCTCACTCAGGCTTGTGTAGAATTAACTGTTTGGGGTTTGGTTTTGGTTTTTTTTCCATTTGGGTTTGTGTGTGTGTGTGAGTGTGTGTGGTGTTTTCCTTGACAAGAGCATATGGCAAATGTGTTTGCCCTAACTTTGCATGCTGAAAGTGGCATAAAGACAATTTGCTCCTTGAAAACTAGCAGCAGTTGTCTGAACCAGCAAGTTTGGAATATCATGGTTTAGTGGCCAGTTAAAAACCTGGAATGCTGCTGATCTCTGGAAGTTGCCATGTGCCAGCTCTGAGGGGCCCTGAGTGAACTGAAGGTCATGTTGGACTACTGGATGTTTATTTACTACTACTATGTTAGTTTTAATGATAGGCTGTCTGTAGAAGACCTCTCCAAGCCAGAGCTGAGACACAGTGCTTGACTGTGGCTGGAGAAGCTCCAGGGCTGTCAGTGCCTAACAGAAGAGACTAAGGAAGGAGCTGCAAATCCATTGGGTGCCTGTGCTGTGGTGTAGGCAGAAGAGCCCCTAGAGCTCTTTGGCTGATCAGACATAAGGTTGGGTTAAGCTGAGTCCTCCTGTGTGGTGACTAAATCTCCATTGTTTGTAACTGGAACTAAGACACTCAACTGCCATGGGGAGGCACCAAGTTAAGTGCCTCATTAAGTGACCTAAATCCCACCCAGTGCTTCTGGCACTTCTTGGGAACATAAAATGCAAGTACAAGGGAAGACAGCAGAGTGTTTTGAGTGTCTGTGTAAATAGGGCTCATGCTACATAAAGAGCATGTAAATTTCCAATTCTGCCTTCTCTTCAAGAAGAATTGTCATGAAAAATGGGCAGTTTGATTGTGCTGATTGCATTTGAAACCTGGTTCTAAATTTGACCTACTTGCAGGAGCAGCAGCCTGCAAATTTCCACGTTTAGTCCTAACCTTTAGACCAATTCCTACACTATCTGACAGAAGTGATCTGGCTTTTACAAACAAGCAAATGTAAACATTTCCCTCCCTGTGTGTGCTGGGGGTGATCTGTTGTGTAAAATTTTGAAGGTTAAAAGCCCAGTGAAGCAAATATTACCTAATGCCTTGCCATTGAAAGCTGTACACTATCTTCTAGCCTCATATGATAGAGCCTGTTAAGCTCACAGACTTTCTCTGCATCAGACTTCACTGAGTTGCAGATTTAAGATAAAAGCTTGTGAAGGAAACAGGCAATCTGTATTGCCAAGAACTTTGAAGCATAATGAGATACTCCAGTTACAGATTAAATCCCTCATCCCTGGATTTTTTTACAGCTTCATTTACCTCTTAACTCTTGCAAAGCTCTTCATTAAAAATACTGAGAGGGAGGGAGAGTGAATTTTGCCCAGATTAATTTGCCACAAACACTGTTTCCATGATTTAAATAAGATTTTAAAACCTTCACTCCTCATCCCTTTTGAAACCAGTAGCTGATACACTGTTAATCCAGACAGTTTGGCTGGGCACTGGCAGAAGGAGCATAGCAGGCACTGGTAGAAGGAGCATAGCCAGCACTGGACACCTAGGTTCCCCTCCAGCTCAGGACAGGTGACACTCATTCATCTCAACATCTGAGTCAACAGACAACCTTGACTTCTGTTATCCAGCAATCCAGGTTCTGGCTGGACTTGAGAGACTAGGTTGAAGTCTCTCAAGTCTAGGTGGGATTGGATGTGCCTCATTGCTCTTTGCATGTAGAGAAGCTGGCTTCAAGGAGAAGTACCCATTTTCTGTGAAAGAAACCATGGCAGATAGGCAGAATGCCAGCCAAGTGGCCTACCTGAGCAGCTGGTGTTGGTGTAGACCAGTTACTTGCTCTATACCAGATCTTGCAAATAAAAGGCAACAAACTTACCAGGACCTGTGATCTGAAAATGTCACACCAAGTGGGTTTCTTGCTCTCCTGCTCACCTTTTGGCACATCCTGTGGTGTTCCCAGTTGATTTTCCAGTCTGAAAGAGCAGACACACCTAGTGTTTGTGTCTGGGGGGAGCATTTCCTTTAACTGACTATAGGAAAAATGCTTTAACCTGAAATATTTTAAATGCTGTGTAATTTAATGGAGTCCAATTGAATTAATATGGTGGTATAGGCCATGTGAGAGTGGGAGAGAGCGATTCCCTTACTGCTGTTCAAGGGCAGATCTGGTTCTGGCCAGAAGTGCACTCAGGCTGACATCTGCACAGGAGCCTTTTCTCCTGATGAGATAGATTTCTCATGTCACTAGAAATCATATTTTACTTGCAGCATTTGCACCTGTGCAGAAGTTTCTTAGTTCTAACTGTGCATTTTGTGCCTGTGGGGGTTGAGAGGACCTGCAGGAACAAAATGAGAATGGCAAGTACTGGGTGTTCAGAACACTGAATGTGTTTTATCAGAATCCTACAGGCCTTTCCCCTTTGTTTCTAGAATTCAGTTCTGAGTCATGAGAAGCTCTGTAAGTGTTTATTGCAGCAGCAGGTGGCCTGTGGCCAGCCATGGTTTCAAGCAATCTGGTTAAGGGGCCTGTTCCTCTCTTAAATCTCTTTGGCTGCAGACCCCCTGATGTCTCAGCCCTGAGATGACCACCACTGAAAGTTCAGCCACCCTGAAGGAAATCTGTGGTGTAAACTGAACAGGATTGTGCCCTAACCCTTTGCTTTCTTAGCTGAGCATGCCTTTGTTCAAGTGGCTAGAAGGAGAGCTATAGTTTGCCTTCAGCCGTTTGTGTGTACAAACAAAACCCGAATGTGTCCTTTCTTAAGCTTAATTCCTTAGGCTAATTGCTACACTTCTCACAGAAAACTGCTTTTCTCAGCTCCTTAAACGTTAACAGCAATCTCTTTTTTTTTCTTTCTAGGGTGAAAATCCTATTTACAAGAGTGCAGTGACAACCGTGGTCAATCCTAAATACGAGGGAAAATGAACACTCCTTGTGTAACTTCACCACACTGTATGCAGCATAGCAATTTTTTGTAGTCACAGTAAGATAGATTTAGGGGCAAACTGCAGTGATTTTACTAATTCATTACATATAGGTTTGTTTTCCTGTGCAGGTTTTGAAAGTGTACCATATGTAATGTTGGTTTTTTTTTCTTTTTGTAACTTTTTGGGGTTGGTTTTTTTTTTTTCATTGCAAATGAATTCAGTGCCAGAGGTCTGACAAAAAAAAAAAAAAAAAAAAACAAACAACAAACTTGAGACTTGTGTAGCCTTGTCAGCAAAAGGTCACACGGTGCCTTTTTGACCTTTTCCGCTCCTGTGCTGTGAATCCAGGTTCTCCTGCAGGGCGTGATACTGCTGTGGCACAGCTGGGAGGGAAAAGGGTTAAAGCAATCAGCATGAGGGCTCTGCCTAGCCATTTAGTATTAAACTTTTTTAGCTTTACAGGGAAATCAGGGCTTGAGTTTGCCAGATGGAATGAAACTCATGTAGCATGGAGCTGGTGGTTAATTGGGCTTCTACTTGCTGGGTGTATGGTAAGTTGGGTAAGTTGGAAGGGAGCGGTGCAAAAGACTGGAAGTGTGTGCATACTTTTTGTTCACTTTTAAGTTGCTTATTGTCAGGATCTGGTTCAAATGAAAAGGGTTTGAGAAGAATGTTAGGAAGGAAGGAAGGGGAAAAAAAAAAGCTTTAAACCACGTGCCATTACTGAAAAAGTTGCTGACTGGTGACTTGCTTCGTTTGCCTTTGTAAATTCAAGCCCTGGGTGGCAGTATCATGAAGTACCTTAACCAAGACATCCTCAGAACACATAAGGGCCTTATGTCATAGGGTGTTTTATTCTGTAATGTTTCCTTGGTTGAAAGCCTGGTGCTTGGTCACCCTTCTAATCCTCCTCACACGTTTGGTTGCGACTCTCTTTGTAATATTTTTGTATCAACACAGCTTTTCTTTTGCCTTTTGCCTTTTTTTTGTTGTTGTTGTTGGGTTTTTTGAGCAGTCTTAGCTGTAAATTTGCCTTTCCCCTGTAGCTAAGATTGCATAGTTTGTCATGTGACATCATTCTCAACATGTGCCATGTATATTTGCCTTTGACCATCCAGACTGCATCATAGTCATCTTCTTGTTTTAAGTGCCTTTTTATTTTAACAGATGTTCACTTTTTACAGTGCTATTACTGAAGTTATTTATTAAATAAAAGTACCTTAAAAGACTGAAGTCTGGTCTTTTTATCCTGTAGTTGACACAGTTCAGAATCACAGAATCACCCAGGCTGGAAGAGACCTCAAAGATCATGAAGTCCAACCTGTCACCCAAGACCTCGTGACTAAACCATGGCACCAAGTGCCATGTCCAGTCCCCTCTTGAACACCTTCAGGGGTGGTGACTCCACCACCTCCCTGGGCAGCCCAGTGGCTAACAACTCTTTCAGTGAAGAACTTTCTCCTCACCTCAAGCCTAAACTTCCCCTGGTGCAACTTGAGACTGTGTCCTCTTGTTCTGGTGCTGGTTGTCTGGGAGAAGAGACCAACCCCCTCCTGGCTACAACCACCCTTCAGGTAGTTGTAGACCTGAGACCTGGTCTGTTTGGGCAAGAGGTAATAATAGATTATGTAAGAATCTTAGAGGGGTTTGGGTTGGAAGGGACCTCCAAAGGGCATCTAGTTCAAACCCCCTGCAGTCAGGGGGACATCCTGGGACATCCCGGACCCCCTGGGACATCCTCTGCTAGATCAGGTTGCTGAGAGCCCTGTTGAGCCTGACCTTGAATATCTCCAGGGATGGGGCCTCTGCTACATCCCTGGGCAACCTCTCCCACTGTTCTAGACAGATGACAAAAAGCACTGTGAAACCACTGTGATTCCATGGATGTACTTTAGGAAGGTAAGATTATCCTTGAAAAAAAACAAAACTTGGTACTTCAGGTTATCCTGAGAAGCTGTGGAATCTGATTTAAAGCTCCTTTAAACTTCCATCTGAGGGCAGAAGGAGACTGGCTTCATGAAATGGGAGGGAGGCATCAACAGGGAGATTGAGCTCTGTGTGTCTGTCTCCATCTCTCTGAGGAAAACAGCTGGAGCCAAGAGGAACCAAGGGCCAGTTTGAGGTATATGTGGTTATCTCAGGACAGTTACTGGAGAGGTCCAGTGTGTTGGGGTGAGCAGGTGAGTACATCAATGTGTGCAAGGCAGGGAGGTTTGCAGCAGATGCTGCAGCAGGGAAGAGCAGATATCTAAGGAGTAGCTGCTGGATGGGCCAAGTGTCTCAGCCCTTCCCTGGGAACAGTGGGCACTGCATGCCTGTATTTCCCACTCCCATTCCTCCATTCTGATCAGCTGGGAAAGGCCAAGGAGAAGAGGCCAGGGGTCCTGTATATTGCCATGAGTGCTGTTTCCTGTCTGTGGTGCTCTGTGTGTCTGTCCTGTACATCTCGGGGCGGGGCAGGGGGATGTGCCTGCAGATGCTTACAGCAGACCCTGCTGAAGCTCACCACAGGTTGAATCTGGGGGCACAGCTGCTGCAAAGACTAGAGAAATCATTCAAGCTGGAGCATCAGTGAAATATTCTAGAGAGAAATAAACAGAAGGAATAGCAGCAAACTGCCAAGAGCCAGTTAAGAAGGCTTCAGGAACTCAAGGATGGTGCCAGATCTCATTGCCATAGGAACAGAAAATGGCTAACGTACATAGCCTCTCAAAAATTGGGACTAGCTCCATTACAACCCTCTGGAAATTTCCCACTGTTTCAAGCATAACTATAAATTAGTATTAGCTGTGCAGACAGCTCCTTCATCAGCTCATTTATTCAGTACCATTATGAGACAGTCTTCAGTTCACAAATATGTAATCAGCTAATGCATATGCAGACTGGCACATTACCTATGCCCTTGTAGTACAAAATTTTCAGTCCAACAGGTTTAATTAATTTTTTCCCTCTTGTTCTGAAATAGCCCAGCAGTTCTGTCAGAATTCAACAACCCTCAGCATCTCACATACATTAGTCCAAAACCCCCTTTCTAACCAAGTTCTTCCTGCTCTCAGAAAAATCTCAAAGTTCAAATGATCTCCAGAGATATTCTCAGAATTTACAGCCTACCCACAATTTTATACTGAAAGGGTTTCTTGTACCTGCAACATTTTATCAGCAAATTTTCATCTCAAGTTTATATATTAAATTCCACTAGCCCCAGGACAATGGCAGAGAGCTATTAAATTAAGAGTTGTGCTTAGATACAAACCATATTCCAGCTGACAGCTTAAAGCATAACACTGGTTTTGGAGGCTTGTAAAACCAAGACAGCTGCAGCTGAGTAGAGAAGACAAGTCCAGCCTCTCAGAAGTGTTCTGCAGCTGCAGCAGAACCACAGGGCAGAACACAGCAATGTCTACAGCAAAGGAAAGAAAAAGAACACAAAGGAAAAGCTCTGCCTTCTGTGCTTTAGAGCAAAGCTCCTCAGGAGCTGGGCTGCAACATCCCACGACGTATTTTTAAACTTACTGAGAAGGTAAATTGGATGAATGTTAAAAAAACTACTTCATGCGTCCTGTTGTCAAGTGGATTCTGTGAAAGAGAGCTAACCTCTTTCTTGCCAAAAATTTGCCCTATCTTTACTTCCCCAAGCTAACTTTCTGGGTACTCAAGTGTATAATCTCAGGACACTTGCAAAGTTTTCCCTCGCATCGCTTTTAATACAAAACCCCCACATCCCATTTTGGGATCCTGCTTTACTCCACATCATCTTTCCCTGTTTCTGCAAAGAGAAGTGGCCTTTCAGTCCTGATGAAAACCCTTATAAATACCCTTGACAGTTGTTCCTGTCCCTTTGCTCAACACTATCCCCTCTGAAACTATCCCCCCCCCTGAAACTATCACACCCTCTGCATTCTTCCACCAGCTCTCTTTGGCATCAAATTTACATTTCCCAATATTCTTTTTAAGTGTCCATGTGACCTAAGGAAGTACTGAAATAAGGATACAAGGGGCTGTTCCCTTTTGCAAAGGAAAAAGGGGTGTAAGCTGTCATTCACATCCTGGGCTGCAGCAGAAGTGTGACCAGCAAGTTGAGAGAGATTATTATCCTTAGCTGTTCTGGTCTCATGAGACCCCTTGGCATCCATGTGTTCAGGTCTGGGGTTCCCAGCATAAGAAGGACATGGAGGAGTGTTTGAGCAGGTCCAGAGGAGGCCCGCAATGATGATCAGAGGGATGAAACAGCTCTGCCATGAGAAAAGCCTGAGGGAGTTGTGGTAGTTCAGCCTGGAGAAGAGAAGGCTCCAGGGAGACCTTCCAGTACCTAAGCAGGGCCTACAAGAATGCTGGAAAGGGACTCTTTCTTTTTACAGGGACATGTAGTGATTTGAGAAAGGGCAATGGCCTTAAACTGAAAGAGGGCAGATTTAGATTAGATGTAAGGCAGAAGTTCTTCCCTCTGAGGATGGTGAGTCACTGGAACAGCTTGCCCAGAGAAGCTGTGGATGCCTCATCCCTGGAAGTGCCAGATTGGATGGGGCTTTAAGCAGCCAGATCTAGTGGCAGGTGTCCCTGCCTTTGGCAGGGGGGTTGGAAGTAGATGATCTTTAAGGTCCCTTCCAATTCAAAACATTTTATGAGTCTAGGAGTTTATAAATCCTCATCTTAAAGCCCATATATATATATATTAAACCCTCTTTTAGGTAAGCTATAGCTAGTTACCAACTGAAGGAATATCTGAGCTAGTTTTAAATGAGCCAGGTATTGACAGAATTCAGCTAGCATTAGTGAAAGAACACCAGCAACAGTGGCACTGAGCTTCTTGGCAGGATGTATTTGTTCATGCACAAATGTATGCATTTGTGGATAAATATTCTTCCTGTTCTTCTGTTCTCTCCTAACATATTCTCTCATTAAGCTTTATGCTTGTTTCTATTTTGTACATTCTGCCAGTATTCTCAGTCTTGTTTAATTTGTTTGGCAGTCTGTCATCTCAATATCAAATAATGCAAAGGCTTTTAGCCCATTTGCATTTCAGTTCCTCTTAAAATAATCCTACTTTCCATGGTGTCTCCAGTAACTTCCACTAATGACTGTTTCTTCGTCTTGAGGCCAACAGAGCAGCAACACTTTTTGACTGAGTTCATATGAGGTGTTAAAGTAAATTAAGCAGGGACCTAAATAATAGAATACAGCTCTCCACATTTATTCTGCATTTGCCAGGACTTGTCTATTTCACTGTCTTCAAAAGCTTCTTTGTCTTTCAGATCTTCTTTACCTGATGACAGCTTAGCAAGCACGCTGTGCAAAAGCTCGACTGTTTTCTTCCTGAAGATAAAAGCTACTCAGAAAGATGTTCAACAGAGAAAACATCTAAACAGTGTCTGCTGCTTTTCCTCTGGAAACTGGCACACCGTCTTTTCTGAAACAAGTGAAGTCTGTAACTCTTAAGAATTAGTCTTTCTTGCCTTTCTTGCTGCAGGTGTGTGTTTTTCATGCACTTTCACTCAGCAAAGAAGACAATGTATGTTCCAGTGAGGAATGTATGTTCTATGTCTCAGAGAGTATCCCCAAACCTTTTCCTACATGTGTCAGTTTGCTTTTGGTAAGCTAACCAGTAGAGACAGTGCTCTGTGTGCACAGGACAGAACCAGAGAGATCACCTGCATACCTGCCACCAGCCAGAGCATGTGGAGAGAGAACTGGGCTGGAGAGAGATGGCAGAATAAAACCTATTTTTTATCTTTTTTTACATCCCCCCACCCCCCCACCCCCCAAAAAAAAAAAAAGGAGCTGACAAATGTCTTGTGGCAATTGCAAACTAGGTGCAGAAGGTCACATTTCAAATGTGGAAGGATGACATCAAGGTAAGAAACTGCCAGAAACATATGTTGAGGTTACCCAGTCCTGAGAGAAATTACAAGAGATTTTCAACAGCAGCAGAAGTGTACTGAGAACAGTCACCACACTCACTTGCAAGAGTTGCCCATCAGGTGGAGTTGGCAAGAAGACAAACAACTAAACAGTTTAGGTAGCAACAACTACCATCTTCAAACCTCATAGCTGGAGGAGACACTCTACAAGAGTTTCAAAGTAATATGAATTTTAAAATCTCTAGTTTGTCATAGAATCACAGAAGGGCTTAGGTTGGAAGGGACCTCAGAGCTCATCTGAAACCTCCCTGCCATGGGCAGGGAAACCTCTCAACTAGACTCAGCTGCTCAAGGCCTCATCCAACCTGGCCTTGAACACCTCCAAGGAGGTGGCATCCACAACCTCCCTAGGCAACATATTCCAGTCCCACAGCCCCTGTACTGAAGACTTTCGTCCTATGATCCAGTCAAACCCTACTGTGCCCCAGTTTCAAACCATTCCCCCTTGCCCTATTGCTAGACACCCTTATGAAAAGTCTCTCTTCAACCTTCCTGTAGTATCCCTCCAGTTTTATATGACTTATTTTGGGGCTTGTTTTTTTCATTCCGTTACACCTAGTAGCCACAAAAAAACCATTTTGTTCCTTCAATAAACTGATTTTCCTTCAAGTTTTGGTACAGCACTTAAAGGAATTCAAGTCTCGGCCTTTTAAACAATGAACTGGGAGAATGTGTGAAATAACAGACAAAAGCTCCCAGCTAAAGACATTAAAATTCATTTTTTTCTGAGCTGCTCTCAGAGCAAGACTCAAGCTGAAGGGGAGTTGTGGCTGCTGAGGCCCAGTTCAGACAAAGGAGCAAATTAAGGTAGCTTCAGGGCTGCTCTAGCTGTTTGATGACGGTTGCTATTATGCAGTTGTGCCATCTAGGGATCACAGGAGTGCAATATCCAGGGCCATGCTCCAACACATTCAGGGCCTATCAAATCCTGGATTCTGTTTTGCATGAGCCTCAACTACTTTTATTTTAAGAGTTACTCCAGAGAGCAGTCACATCTACTTTCCTTCCTCCTACTCCTGCGTCACACGAAGACGGACATGGGACCCAGATTGGTTCAAAAATATGTTGTTGATTTAAGAAACTTCATCAGTTAACTGTTTGGGAGCTGTAATCTCTGTGCTCAGGGACAAATGAAAATCCTTCCTGTCTGACTGAAAGAGGACACCAATATATTTTTGTCCCCCTCCCTAACCTGAAACTCTGAACACAATGTTATCCTAAACCTGAGGTCTGCTGCTCTGCCAAACAGAGGAAGGAAGGCAGGAAGTCTTCCCTTTGTTGATGTTCTGTGTTTCAGCATTGTAGTTTGAGAGTTGAATGACAAAACCAGGAATGATTCAATACAAGGAGCTTCAGTTCATAATAAACACGGACTGGAACAGACAGCTTTGCTGACAGTCAGTATCTTGGCATTTGCTTCCCTTAAAAAAATCTACTTATAAACCAGGAAACAGAGCTGCCAATAACTTTCAAACTACGCGTGATTGAGACTACTACAGAATTTTTCAAACTGAACTACAAGCTTATTCAGGTTTCAGCAGTATTCAGTTGCAACTGATTTTCCTCTGTTTTCAGATAATGGGTATTCTTCAATATACACATTGTGATTCTCAGGAAATGAACCCATTCTAAGACAAATCATTTCAGGGAAAGTTGCATCAGGAGAAATGTTTGTGGCTGTTTATAAGGTAAAAGCTGAAGCTCTACCCTCACAAAAGAAATCCCATGCTAGCTGTAAAAATTAGGAGGAATCCGAGATGAAATAAGCAGCTATGAGAATAAACAATACATTCACAAACCGTTAAGTTCCCCTTTCATTTGTGGACAAGATAACACCTATTTTAGGTTTGGGTAAGGCAAAAAGAAAAGGTGGGGCTGTGGGTTTGGTTTTTTTTTTGCCTTATGTTAGATGTGAAGCACGCTTCTGTAAGGTTTAATGATCAACGTGGCAAGTGTAGCTCATCACTTGCAGATGTGCCATTTACAAACCACTGAGAAACATTTGCATGAAGATTTTGGTGTAGCAGCCTTAGCCTCGGATGCTGTGCATGTTCTCCAGCTTTGCTCAGAGCAAAAGGGGTCTGGCAGTCTGCTGTGTAAATAAGGTGTCGTGTTCCAGGTGGCAATAGGTGTACTAGATCTAGTCTGTAGAATATCTCCTCTTGGTCTCACGTTTTTGCTTTTCTTCCTTTTTTTTTTTTCTACTTTCTTTCTTTTTTTTTTTGACAGAAGATACTCTTCTTGCCCCTTGCTAAGAGATGCTGCTGCCATTAGGTCCCTGTGAGTGGAAGCAGCAGGGCAAGGAGCATGCTTCTTAGTGTACGTGAGCAGCACGGGAATGAATGTTACTATTGTCTCTGCAGCACACGTAGGGAAAGCAAATTCTGGGCCAGGGTAACATAAGACATACAAAACATTACACGAAAAGCCTGCATCCCTGCAACATGGAGTACCTACTAATGTAGATTTCCTCTTGTTGATTGCTTACATTTATAATCATGCTAATTAAGCTTGGTCTTCTGAGCTTTTCAAGCATTAAAACAAAACAAAAAAGACTAACGGTGAACACATTGTTTACACTTAAAAATAGGGAAACTGCCAATAAATATATATCCTAAGTCAGAATCTCTTGAAAATCAGCAAAGGCATGAAAAGGCCAAAAAAAATATAATTAATAAAATATATATTTCATCATCAAAATTAAGGGTACAAGAACGAATTTAAGAAAAATCAGATTAAAAAGTAGATCATAAGTATTGTATGTGTCCCTGAGTGGTTTGAAGTGTTACAGCTGATGATAATAAAGCAGAAGAGCAGATTTGTCAGATAGGTAATTTCATATTTGAGAACATGATGGACAATGTAATAAGGTCAAAGGATGTATCTGAGCTACTTTGTTGTCCAGCAGCAATTCATAATGGTATGAAAATCAGCCACTGCATTCTTGTATCTTGAAATACTTACCACCTTATCCTTTGTATCCAAGAACTTCAGATGAGCTGACCAAATCATGCACTGAGCTTGCTGACAGCTTATGCTGCCTGATTTTAGTTACCCCAAATAAAATAGTATTATATATAAAAAGGTTAGACTTAATAACAGGGGAGAAAAAAAGGAGAAGAAATCAAAGCTTTTATGACTGTAGCTCATAGCCTTGCTGAATCTGGAACTGGCAAGGACATTGGTTCATCTCAGACCTGTATACCCTCAAAGCTGTATGCAACTGTAGGCTTTTCTTAAATCTTCATTGATATCTCTGTGCTCATCAAGCTTTTGCTGACTAAATTGTCTGCTTCCATTCAGCATGTCACCAGCATCAGAATATTTCCAACAAGAAAACTGCCTTGTGACAGCATTGCCTTTGCCATACAGATGGTGCATTTGTTTGCTGCAGCGGGAGAAGTCAACACCATGAACAACGCTGAACAGTTCTGAGATTTTTTTCTTCCCCAACAGTGGCCCTTTCTTCTGAATGACAAATGTGAGTTCAGCAAAGAAGAGCTCAAATCTGCCTAGCACATGAACCAGTCAGCAGGCAAGTCAGTGGAACACAGATGCAACACAGTCATTCTTCACCTTACCTGAATCCATGGCATTTCTGCTGAAATTTCCTCAGTGTAATAAATCATATGGGAAAATGGTCTCCAGGAGAACTTCATCTAATCAAATCCATAAGGCATCCCCTTAATTGTCAGAAGATAAAAATCTGAGAAAACAACAGAATGTGTCTAATGAAGCAGAAGCATCAATTGCATGCTGCCTTGTTTTGACACAACACACTGAAAACAATTCACCAGCAGCAGCAACAGCTGCATCCTACAGGCTGGGAACAATGCTCATTCCAGAACCATTGCAGTCATAAAAAACAGATGCAAGCAAGGGGAAAAGAGGCTTTAACAGTTACTTCTGCTTGCAAACGTTCCAGCGAGCTTTTATTCAGCCTCAGAGGTAGGTTATCACCTGGCCAATCTACTGTTGATCTGAATAGATACTTCCAGTCCATTATACAAGCACACATCAGAAATAACAGGGGACAAAAAAGCTATCCTCAGAGGTAGATGGCATACCTTGGCAACCAGTATCAACAGGTGTTTTGGAGGTTTATTTCTGGGGTTTGTTGTTTGGGGTTTTGCTTTGTTGCTTGGGGTTTGTCTGTTTGTTTTGGGGTGGTTTCGTTTGCTTGTTTTTATTTTCAGAAGCTCCCATCCGTATTTGTAACAAGTGGCTTTTCCACTTGTGGATTGATCTGGCTTTTTTTCTCCACAGCTTTTTCCACTGACCATCATCCTAAACCCACGAGCAGGACTTCTGATGTGAAAACGATGTATGGCATCAACACGTGACAACACTGTAATTTAAATCGGCTTAGTCTGTACGTAAAGTATTTAAAGATGAGGTCCCAGCACAAGCAAAGGAATTCAGCAGTGCAGCCTCAGTGTCTGAAGCAAAGAAAAGTGCTGCTTAATCAGAATTTTTATCTTAATTTTAATGAGAAAACTAATCCTTACTGTTGCTCATGGTAGTGCAGAGTTAGAATGAGAGGAAAATAGTGATGAAGGCCTTAGTGGTCAAAGGCAACTTGGATCAGCTTATGAAGGTGGGCATAAAAATTGAAGTACCTATAGCTGTGTACAAGTGAAAGCAAAATTCCAAGAGCAATGTTAAGTCCTACTGACAGAAGAAGAGACAAGGTACAACTGAAAAGGGGTTACTACAAAGGACACAGAAATTAATGGCATGGTTTGCTGAACAAAGGCACCTTTAATGGTAATGCAGCAAGAAAGAAAATGAAATTCTGGGATGTAGAGGGAAAAAAAACCCATCAGGAATTACCTTACCTTTTTGGTTGGACTTCGTGATCCTGAGGGTCTTTTCCAACCTGAATGTTCCTGTGATTTAGAATGTGGCAAGTAGTGTGACTGGTGTTGGCCTATTGCACCTGTTTCTGATGTCAGTGATTTGTAAAGCAAGAAGACTGCTGATAAACTTGAGAAGGTAACATCCATAACAAAGAGCAACAATTTTGAGGCTTATGTACTCAAACAAAGTGAGATCTTGGATAGAGAGCTAGAAAGAGGAGGCTGACTAAGTTACAAGCTCTGTGTTTTAAAGTTGAATTTCAAGCGAGCCAAGTAATCACTTTTCACCAAGATCAAACAAGAATGAAGCCAGGGAAGTCCATGCCTTCCTTTATAATACAGTTGGGCATCAATGATGCATTCTTATGCTATAATTAATTACATTTCCAAATGACAGCAAATCAAGGTTTTTTTAGATTCTTCAAAGGCAATTATGCAGTGGTGTAACAGTAATTATTGAATAGAAATGCAAGATATTTGTGCATTGGGTGATCTTCCAGCTGAAAAAAAACCCTCAAAACATTTAATGCCATTCTTATGAAAAGAAGATGATCATTTACATACCAGTTGCCAAAGCCCTTTGATATCCTTCAGCTGTTGCTGATCTACCTAATGGTTTACTGGCTAAACAGGACTGACAATTCACTTCCTAAAGGCATCAAGAAAAGATTGTCAAAGGAAGATCAGTGCAATTTGTTTATTACAAGTGCAGAGACAGAGACCTACTTGGAAAATGTGGCAGCACAGTTAAATCTTTATGGGCAAGATAAAGATTAATGAAAATGAAAGATAAAGAGTAATAAAAGCAATTACACTGCAAGCAGAATGTAAAAAGTCTTTTCACTAGTTTAAGAAGATGTAATTTGAATGCTATCAGTTTTTAGCCACCTCTTTGTGTTAATCTAAATCCTAAAATACAGCCAGTTTGTTTCTTTGCTCCCATATAGATATTTTACCTCTCTGGTTTTGAGTAAAGTCTCAAGATGAGCATTTACAACAACAAGAAATGTTGGGAAATTTGTCATCAAGTTAAATGAGGGCTTTTCATTTAAAGCATAAAATTTTCCTTGGAACACTTACTCAGGTTAAAAACAAAACTAAACCACGACATGCATTTCAGTCGCTATCTCAGTTCTCAACATTCAGCACTTGATACAGACTATTTTCCATTAAAACCAAAGGTGAGATCAAACACAAGAGAGAATCAGCCCAGCATAAACAGTTTCCATACATTAGCTCATCCACAGAACCAGTAAACATTAAACCAGGAGGAAATTTGGGATAGTTCAGTTTAATTTAGCCTGTGGCAAAAGAATCCAGGCCAACTCTTTCACATTTAGCCCAGCAGAATATTTCTGCAGATGTTCACCAAGGCCTAGGTCATCTGAAGTTAGTTACTTTGCAGTGTTTAGCCCCAAGTTATAGCATGGTCAGCCATGGCTGCTGAAGAGCTTGTTGCATTGTTGCTATAGTAAATGCAACCTTACCTACCCTATTTCATGCAAAAGAACTACAAAGAATTTGCACACATGCACCTGCTGTGACTGCAATGCCACTCTACTCAGCATGGGAAATAAAGAAAACAAGTTTAAAAACCTACAGCAACATAACAAAGAATGACCTGAGAATGAGCCTAAGGGTGATACCTCTCCTCCAAAGCACAGCTTGCTCTGCTGTATGGAGCTACGCCACAGCCACATGGCCCTTTCTGCCTCCTCTACGATTCAGGTGAAGACTTTGTCAGACCTCTGCTAGTTTCAGGCAGACAATGATGAACATTTTGTCTATGGGACACTGCAGGGAGATGAAAGCTTCTCACAACACTCATAAAAGGAAAGGGAATCTTCACAGTGCGCATGGCCAGTTTAGTCCCAGCTCTCCTGTGTGCTTATCTATTTGCACTAACAGGTTTGAGATGACCTTTCGTTAAGCAGGTGCTCATGTAATAGATACTACCACCAGCAGCAGTGCTTATGAATTTACTAGATACAAGAAGGAAATCAACACACACTCCTCAAACTAATGGTTAAGAGCAACACTTCTATGAAAAAAGCATGCTACATCCCTTTGTGCCCATATGATTTGAACTACTGTATATCTGTTTATCTAGGACTAGTTAACTGCTAGCAGGCCTGGTTTATGATTTTTCCACATCACTATGCTTTTCGGATCCTTTCATTTGCCTCTCCTATATCAAACATAAGCTTTGCATTTGTATTTTCAGTGCTCTCACAGCCTACTTTCTCCCTTATCTGCTTTCTGTCATTGTGAAAAAAACTCATGCCAACTTGATTAAACTTCTGCGGACGTGTTTGTCCTTTCTTCCATGTTCTCCTTCTTGTTGGAGAAGTTTTATTTCAACAGCCACAAAACCAACTAATTGTCTTCATCAAATCCTACCTTATGTCTTCTTCACCATGATATATACACAGAAACAGAAGTTAGGCTGACCTGCCTTCCCAGCTGATCAATAGTCTTATTGTTTCCCACATCTGTCTGTAGCCATCTGCTGTCTTTTGTCTTTTACTTTGGAGCTCTTCGGGGCAGGAATTATCTCTTTGCCCTATATTTCTATGCAGTATATCTTCATAATCATAGTCCAGGATTAAGGCTGATGGATAGTATGATAATACAATGGCAATTATAATAATGGCCAAAACTGCCAATAATAATGGCAATTTATGCTCAAAGTTCTTGTTTTTTAATCTAAGACCTAGAAATATGAGGTAGCTCAGAGAAAAAAATTATCAGTTTTACTGTTTTCTTCAGTGACTCTGAAAAAAGTGTAGAATAGCAGTGGAAAGGAATATTAATTTGAGTACTTTAATACAGAGCTGGATCAGGCTCAGCAGGTCTGACAGCCTCTTTCCATTGTAACTCCTACTAAAGGCAGCAAAAGGACTCTCACGGGAAATGAATCAGGCCCTACAAGCCCATGAGCAGCATGCAAGAAAAGCTATGCTACTGCCTAGCAAGATTGGTGGCTCAGGTAGAGGACCATGTATTGATGTTTTTATGGTCATCTCTCATTCAAATGTGCCACATTTTGCTATTTATTTGCTTTTTAAGGTGAATGTGAAAATAAACAAAGTTAAAGGGCTACAACACTCCACAAGATTATAGTAAGAGAAAATCCAAGATTATTTCCACAGAAACTGTAATTCAGGCAGACTACTGCTGAACCACAAATGTGAAACTGTACATATTACATAGTGTCTATTTCTGTATGAGAGGCCTAAATTCCAGTTCCTGCTGAGAATCCTCATTCCAGTGTCCTCTCTGCGCCTACGTGCTCACTTGTGAGCCTGGAATATGTAGGGGGGGGTGGGGGTGGCGGGGGTGTAGGGGTGAATTTTATCTTGCGCCGAGCCCTGAAAGTGTTCGAATTTGCTCGTCTTTTCCCAGCACGGCTCCAGCAGCGACTACCTGACTCAGCTCCCAAACTAGAGCCACAGCATCGAATTTCCCAACCCACTTCATTTGAAAGCCTGCCAAGATAGGTGAAAGACCTTATAAATATGTAAAGCAGGAAGTTCAAATTACACAGTGATGTAAATTCCCAGTGATTGATGCCCTTAAAAAAAAAAAAAAAAAAGACACACACACAAATAATAATAATAATAATAATAATAATAAATGCTGGAGACAGCCCCAACGCTGGTAAATCTGCGCTGCTCCCCGCGGTGTCTGGCGGGGCCGGCCGGAGTTTAGGCGATGCCTGCTACTTTTCGTGGGGATTTTATTTTGGATTTCTACCACTTCCTGGAGGCCAGGGGAGGCACAGTGGGAGGAACCAAAAAACTCGGTGCCACAGCCATTTTGTTTGTGGGCAGCATGGTAGAATTCTGTCAGTCAGTATAAGGAGGGGTTTTTAAAACAGTATTTATGGAAAAACTATTCCTGCCGTAACGGATGTATCTGTTGAATTTAGTGTTCATTTAGTTCTTTCATAAAGGTAGGTGTTTATATTTGCAAGTAAATGGAGGATTTGTTGGGATTCAAGCCTCCCCACTTTCCAGGAATGATGGATTTTGTTTCAGGCATGACTGGCTTTTTCAGATTCTGCCAGGCTGCTGAACTCCGTCAGGGTTGGGGTGCAGGGGGGCCGGGAGACGGCCTGGGGGAGCGGCCGAGGGATGCGCTCATCGGCAGAAACTTGCTTCGGGGTGAGGAGTGGGGGCTGGGCGGGGACAGTGGAACGGCAAAGTCTCGGAATTATTTTCTCCAGCTGTTTTTCTTTATTAATTCTCAAGAGGCGGCTGCTCTCATTGAAGGGGGGAGGGAAATGAGGCGGGGGGCTGCGCGGAGCGAGCCGTAGTTTTGCAGTGTCACCGAAAACCAGCGCTAGACTTTGGTCCTGTGTGTTTCAAAGGCTGGTGTAAAATGGCACACTGCATTTTTCCAGGCGGCGATGGCGGGGGCAGCGGGGGGGGAGGGGGGCGCTGCCCGCCGAGTCCATCGAGCCGCCGGCGGCCCTGGCAAAGTTGTGACCCCGGCGGCACCGGGTCCTTCCCCCCGCCCCGGCTCCCGGCCGCCCGCCGGCATCGCCCGCAGACCCTCGGGGAAGCCGCCCCCTTCCTTCGCCCCGCGATCCTGGCGGGGTGACGGGGAGGAGCGGAGGAAAAGAGGGGAAAAAAAAAAAAAAAAAAAAAAAAAGAAAAAAGGAGAAAAAAAGAAGAAGAAGAAGAAGAAAGAAAAGTCTCACTTTTTGCATTTGCGAAATATTTCAAGGATGTTCGGGGAGCCCTTTGCAGCATGGAGGTGGCTGGTTGTGGCAGAGCGAGCATGCAGTCCATATTGTTACAGCCCTTCTGCAAGGACTGCCTTCTCCGAAGGTAAGTTTGTGGTTTTATCCAAAAATATTCGTTGCTACTGTTTTTTGGCGTGTACTAGTGCTGTGGAGGGCTTTCCTTGTGTTGATGAACAAAACGTAGCCTTGTATTTTTCTTGGCTTTGATCTCATGTGTATCCCACCCAACGATGTCTCCTTTAATACCGACAATTACTGAAGTCAGTTTTGTTTCCTCTTTAAAATTTTATGCACGTGAAGCTTAACAGCCATTTAAGTTCAGCTTAAGACTATAAGAGCTCAGATATTTTCCAGATGGACTTGGGTTTTTGGGGGGGTTGTGATTTGTTGTGGTGTTTTGTTGGTTTGGTTTTTTTTTTTTTTTTTTCGGGGGATGAGGGGGGAATGTTCTTTTTTTCTTTCTTTTTTTTTTTTTTTTTCCTTTTCTTTCCTCCTCCCCGTCTTGGTTCTGCCTTTTTGTTTGGTCTTGGTTTCTTTACTGAGTAATAACCGGATCCAGGACCAAATATGTGACCGTCTATAGAAATATAACGCAGCTCTAATATAAAAAGAAGGAGATTATGTTGCTGCTGTATGGTCTGGTGGTGGCTAAAAGAGTTTACAATGCCATTTGTGATGGCTCTTGATGGATTACTTTGGTCTAAAGTACGAAGGAAAACTGCCCTTGGTATGGTGAAGGTGGGGATTGACATAATAGGGTTTATATTAAGTTATGCCTCTTACTAAACAGTGACCTTTTTATTTGCAAATTAGCCCTCTTCTGGCAACTAGCTTAAAGCATTAGTTATATAAAGGTTCTTATTTCACCACACTTCGCTTAGATGTCTTGGGTTGTTGCGTTTGGTGGTGTTGTTTAGGGTGGGTTTTGGGGGGGGGGAGAAGGGGTGGTTGGTTGGTTTGTGGTTTTTCCTCTGAGAAGGTACATTTGGGGGACATTTTGTAATTTTAGGCATTTTTCTAGAGGCTTGTTCTTTTTTTATCTCTTTTTTTTTTTTTTCCTACCCCCCCCCCCTTTCACACGGTGGGAGATCCTTTTTGTTTTGCATTGATGGGTGTTGGTGGCGCTGTGGTGCTCCGAAACAATTTGTGTCCCTGGCTCTAACGGGGGAGGGGGCCGCGGGAGGGATGGGGGAAGAGAAAGGTGGGGCACGGCTTGATCTATTGTAGCTTTTCCTTGTCTCTCGATCAAAAGTAACCGCAGATTAGTTAGAAAAATGATCAAACTGCATCTCTGGAAAATTGTAGTGGTGCGTGAACTGTGGCCCGGAGCAGGCATGACCTCACCCTGTCGCCGGTTCCTGTAATGAGGCAGATCTTAATTTCTTCTTTTTCAGCCCTGTACCTAAAGACCAATTTTCGTCGCTAATACCAGTTTCGGCCCTAGTCCTAAAATGGTTTCAGATCTATGCAGATAAAAGGTTTTCAAGTGATTTTTGCATACAATATGGAAGGCTTTGGTACACACTTGCTGTGCAACTAGTCCATTGTTTGCTTGTTGTGAACTTAAAGGTTCAGTTCCCTGCTGGTTTTGAAGCCCTAAGGTCCTCCTTGCTCCTGTGCTTGTATATGCAGATGTATTGTTCAGGTCTGTCAGAGGTTGGATTGTGTGTGAAGGTGGGATTGTAAAGAAGGGAAAGCTGAATAATCCTTCAGATTGTAACAGGATTCACCTGAAGTGGGTGGGTTTTTTCTTTCCTGTTGCTAAGTGGAGCATGCGTTTTACATGTATTTATAAACAGGTATCTCTATTCATGTGTGCTCTTTTCTTCTCTTACAACCTACAGATCACCTCGGTTCTAAGTGCAGGTGTTTTAGAAGGCTTGCTGCTAACATCCATATTAGGTGTTTAAGAAAACAGAAGTGATTAATGTTCTAAGAAGATAAGTGGGAAGACATAGTCAAGCCTGATCAGAGAATATGTTAGAAAACAGGTTCAGGAATAAATTTAACACTGAATTTAACACGTTTTTAAGGAATCCGTGTTCCTATTATTTTGGAGTGATGTGAAGCTGTGAGTTTGGGAGGTTTTTTTTTGGCATGTATTTTACATTTCAGTGTCCTCATTACTTTCAAAGAAAACATTTGACAAATACTAGGCGTTTTAAAACAGTGTCTAAACTTCTCATGAACGTTCTTATCTTCAAAGATGCATTTGATTTTGTTTTTCTGAGGAAAGTTTGGCCATTGTTTACTTTCATGGAAACTGATGCAACTTCAGGTAGATCTCTGCAGTGGTCTCCGGGTTTGCTTTTTTTATTTGGGGCTTTGTTTTGTTTGTTTTGTCTTTAAGGAAGGTAAAATTTATTTCTGCCTAAGATAAGTAGATCTTGTAACCTTCTTCCAGTAAGAGACACCTACATCTAAGAGAGCAGACAGCTTTTATCATCTCTGCTCTGAACTTGGCTGGAACATAGAATTCTGTTGGCCTATGGCAATGCAATATTATAACCATTACACCTCGGGTGTCCTGGTACAAATCTTAGGTGTTGAGGGCAAGTATGGACCCTCTTAGTTGAATTTTTCACATCTTCCATCTCTGATCACTAGGTGATCCATCTCTAAGTCACAAGATTGGCATTTTGGGTTATGCCAGTGGAAGTAGAACCAATTGTTGTTGGATCTATTATAATAATTACAAATCTTAGGGAATCTGAATCTCTGGGTCATTTACGTCTGCTTAATTCTGGTGCCACCAGAATTCTCATCTTTACATTGTGTAGATCAGTGTTACAATACAATACAATACACCAGGTTGAAAGAGACCTTCAAGATCATCATGTCCAGCCCATCAACCAATCCAACCCACCTAAACAACTAAACAATGGCACCAAGCACCCCATCAAGTCTCCTCCTGAACACCTCCAATGAAGGTGACTCCACCACTTCCACGGGTAGCCCATTCCAATGGGCAATCACTCTCTCTGTGTAGAACTTCTTCCTCACATCCAGCCTAAACCTGCCCTGGCACAGCCTGAGACTGTGTCCTCTTGTTCTGGTACTGGCTGCCTGGGAGAAGAGACCAACCTCTGCCTGTCTACAGCCTTCCTTCAGGTAGTTGTAGAGAGCAATAAGGTCACCCCTCAGTCTCCTCTTCGCCAGGCTAAGCAACCCCAGCTCCCTCAGCCTTTCCTCATAGGGCTTGTGTTCCAAACCCCTCACCAACTTCGTTGCCCTTCTCTGGACACATTGAGTTTACACATCCATGGACAGTGGTACTGAGCAAATTATAAACTCCTGAGGGTAATTTTGTGCCTTTTCTCTTCTCATCATCCTGGACTATGACAGTGGTGATTTCTTGTGACTGCAGCTGTGCACACAGGCCCTGAGTGAACTGATTGCTAGTGATCTAGAAGTGGGTAGGCTCAGATTGGATGACAAGTAGTAGACAAGGAAGTAGTTCTTCACCATGGGGGTGGTGAGGCACTAGAACAGGTTGCCCAGGAAGGTGGTAGAAGCCCCATCCCTGAAGTTTTAGAAACTGCAGGCTGAATGTGTCTCTGAGCAACCTGATCTAGTGTGGGGTGTCCCTGCCCATGGCAGGGGGGTTGGAACTGTATGATCCTTGAGGTCCCTCCCAGCCCTGACAATTCTGTGGTTCTATGATTCTATGATCTTGCTGAGAGGCAGCTTCTAGCTCAGTGAAGTCAACAAGAACATGAATGCAAAAATGCAAATTTGCTTCACACTTGCCTGCCTTTCTCCCATTCAGTTGGGGCTACTCTCGAACACTGGTTATGGTTTTGCAACTTTGAAGCTGCATCTGATGGAAGCATCTGTTACCTGCAACCAAGAAGTCATGAAGTGAGAGGAGTGAAGAGCTGCTGCTTTGCAGTTCAGTGGCTTCATTGCTTCTTTCCTGCATCCTTTTTGAGCCATTGTGGAAGAACAAGTAGTTCCTAGCAGATCATTACCAATAAGGAATATTAATCCATTAAAATTTAGCATTCTCTCAAAGCTAAATAGCAAGAGATTTCCTTCCTGCATCTTTTGCAGAAATGCTTTGAAGAGTTACTACTGAGGGGTAGCTTTGTCTTGATTATCTGTTTTACCTACTTGGTTCCTTCTGAAATGTCTGTGAAGTGCTAGGACCTAAAACATAAGCTTTTTTTCTTCTCTTTTTTCCTCTTGGTAGGTTTCTTAATTTTGTCCTTTATCTCTCTCTCTCCCTTTCTAGGATGGCAAAACAAGTCCATTTTCCTCTTGATACAGTTTCCCATTTACTTAGAAACTTTATACAGACCCCACCTACCTTTCAAAGATACTTGGCTCTCCTGGCTTAAAATAATTTGAAGTATAGCATCCTACTGTAAACCAAAGAATCTTTTCCAAAATCTTAACTCACCTTTACTAATAAAATGTTCTCTGTCCCTTCGTGATGCTTCTCTTACCAACATCACTACTGTGACATACTCAAGTGAGGCACAGGGTATAAAGATGGTTGGCTGTCTAAAATTGTCATGGAAGTGTAGATATGTAGACCCCAGGCACATTTAACCAGCTTCTGAAGTTAGCCAATAATCATGTGAAGGCAGTCCCCCAGATGTGTGCTAGTGGCATAAAAGAACATCATCTCAGTTCAAATAGAAGCTAGAACTCCTCTTTCATCCACTCATAAATCACTGTGTTCATCCTATGGGTGATAACACATTTTGGTGGCTGGGTCTCCTGAGGGTTCCCTTTTGAGGGTTCTAAACTATCCATTGTTCCTTTGACTCACTCAGCAGGGTTTCAGAAGTGGGGAGATAGGTCTCTGTATTCTAAACCTCGTGACATAGTCTTGTTTCTCATCTTTCTCACTCCATGATTTTGTTCATTGTAGTGATCATTGGAATGGGCTGCCCAGGGAGGTGGTTGAGTCTCCGTCCCTGGAGGCGTTCCAGAGGGGACTGGATGTGGCACTTGGTGCCATGGTCTAGTTGTGAGGTTGTGGTTACAGGTTGGACTCGATGATCCTCAAGGTCTCTTCCAACCTTGGTAATTCTATTCTATTCTATTCTATTCTATTCTATTCTATTCTATTCTATTCTATTCTATTCTATTCTATCCACATCATACACGTCAAGTTATAGCAGTGAATAAAAAGCTTGCTTCAAGGGTCATGTGTTTCCTGGGTGTGAGTAAAGGATAATGTATTTCTTGCTTGCTTCAGGCTCCCATCTTCTAGAAAGTTAGGTCCCTCCACATCTCTCTCAGGCTGGTGTTTGCATGGCTTTTCAGAGTTGGGAAGTAATCTGCTGTACCTCCTACCTGCCAGAGGAAACTACTATGGGTAGCTCATCCTTCCACCTTTTAGCATTCTTCACATTTTGTTTCTTTTACCAAATAGCTCAATAGCAGTGAGGGTGTCTGTCCCCCTAAGGCAATCCTAGATTTTAAATACTTTAATAAATAGATGATGTGGGGATATCAGTGCTCCGAAACAGAATTTCTCTGGGTTGTTGTGAGCAACAAAGTATGACTTGGACACATATCATAGAATAGAATCATAGAATCAGTACGGTTGGGAAAGACCTCAAAGATCAAGTCCAACCTGTCACCCAACACCTCATGACTACCAAGCCACGGCACCAAGTACCACATCCAATCCCCTCTTGAACACCTCCAGGAATGGTGCTTCCAACAGCACCCTGGGCAGCACATTCCAATGGCTAACAACTCTCTCAGT
Source organism: Picus viridis (assembly GCA_033816785.1). Lineage (NCBI taxonomy): Eukaryota > Metazoa > Chordata > Aves > Piciformes > Picidae > Picus > Picus viridis. The sequence continues at coordinate 9,553,163 of CM066573.1, forward strand.
GAAGAACTTTCTTCTCACCTTGAGCCTAAACTTTCCCTGGTGACTGTATCCTCTTGTTCTGGTGCTGGTTGCCTGGGAAAAGAGACCAACCTCCTTCTGGCTACAACCTCCCTGACCACAAAACAGTGGCTTCAGCCTTGGGCTTCTTTACATCCTTAGCCAAGTCATGTTTCTGTTACATTGTGTTGCCACTGGACTGCCCTTTGGCTGCAAGAGCAAGATACCAATATTATGTATTTCCTGACTGTTAAGTTTTTGTTCATAAATTTGCTACGGATAATAGCTAGACCCTACAACTGGTGGTCAGAATTTGGCCCTCAGAGTAGATACTGCAGTGCTTGAAAAAGTAGGTACATTTGCTAAAAAGTTGTCTTTTTGTTTATTTTCCTGTATTAAAACGAAACAAACAAGCAAAAAAAAAAAACCCAGAGATGGGATCTGCCAAATAATGTGTGAGTGCTAGTCTTCACTTGACATGCAGGGAGCTGAAATGCTGTTATGGAGGTCTCAGATGGTAAATGGAAAGCTTCTTAAAGGCACACAATGCTGTGCAACAGTTGTTAGCTATGACCACAGCTGTTAGTTGCCACCAGTGAGCACCAGTGAAAATGGCAAAAGCTCCAAATGCTTTCTGCTCTCTGTGGGTGTTCAAACCTATGCCAAACAGTTTCAAATGGTGGCACACTGACTCTCCTCCATCTTCTGTTGTTGAAGACAAACTGGATCACTTATGCTGGGGAAAGGAGGAGTTAGATTTTACAAGGTGTTGAGCACTAGGATTCCCTGAGGAAAAGAGGTGAGGTGAACCTCATCCCTGCTCCCAGGGCTGCTTTCTGGATTTTATTCAAGACTGTTTACATATAATGTAGGAAGCCCTGGGAACAGTGAGCAGAACCAAGGAATTGTTTCACTCACAGCAGTCCTCTTTTTGTCCGGTTCCGTGTTAGTTGGTTGGTTTTTCTCTGGCACCCGTGGTTACAAGTGTGAGGTTAGATACCTAGCTAACAAGCCTCTAAAGTAGTGTCAGGCTTCAATGGATTAATTGTAAACCATGCTTCTGAGTAAACTGGAATCACTATATCATAAACACTCACTGTAGAATTTGTTTCACCATCCCTTTAGATGGGTGTTGTTAAATCTGGCATCCTAGTCATCGAAAAGAAACAGGGGAAGTAAATCACATCTTTAAAAAACAAACAACAAACCTTCAAAACCAAACCAACCAACCAACCAACCAAAAACCCCAACCAACAAAAACAATCACCCCAAACCACAACAAAACCCACACCAAACCAAAATCCCAAATGTTGGATGTCTGTTGCAGTGTTAAACTTCACTGAGTATCCTGATCAGGTCTTCATATGCCTAGTATGGTTAGCTCAGATGTGAATGTCCTCCGTCACATATATCCCACCCCCAGTATTTGCTAACCTGAGTGACACAACTCAGTAAAATCCTTTCTTCCCTTCAGAGCTTTAAGAAACTTGCTAACTGGAAGCAAGACCTCCCTGACCTCACAGGTGCGTGCATCCTGAACATTTATTAACACAAATATGAGGGAGTTTTCCGGGTTTGTTCAAGCAGGCTTAAACAGACCCAGGTGAAAGTTCTTCACTGAGAGAGTTGTTAGCCCTTGGAATGTGCTGCCCAGGGAGGTGGTGGAGTCCCCTTCCCTGGAGGTGTTCAAGAGGGGATTGGACGTGGCACTTGGTGCCATGGTTTAGTCGTGAGGTCTGTGGTGACAGGTTGGACTCGATGATGTTTGAGATCTCTTCCAACCTTGGTGATTCTGTGACTTTCAGCATTGTAGGCATCCCTTAGGTCCTGTATCTGTTTCCTTGGAATCTTGGTGCCACATAACCTGGTGGCTAAAAGGACGATTTCTTCAAGAGGTTTTTTTTCACTTGGCAGGGTTTTCATCTGTTGTACCAAGTATATGTAGGTTTGGGTTTGCTTTTTCTTCTTCTTTTTTCCTTTTGCAAACCCAAACCTTTGCATTTCCAGGTAGAAGAGGATAAGACTTTTGCCCTAACACTTGCTCTTCTACTGGAAATAAATCATAAGATCAACTTCACTTGACTCAGAAATTATTCATGTGTTACAAATCTGTGTTTTCAGAAGTCCTTGCCTAAGTAGAAGTGGCTAGACTGTCTGCCTGGTTCAGATTTAATTTATTTTGTTTTTACCATAATGTTGTGAAGTAATTATGATGAAAGAAAATTAAATAGTGATTTTAATATTACTATTTTTGCTTTGTATTTCAGAATACAGTTTGGGGGAAGGGTTTTTAAAACACAGAGAATAATTTCAGACCGTTTAAAATTCTTTTTGTTCTCTTTTTTTTTTTTTTCTTAGTATCATAGTATCAGTCAGGGTTGGAAGGGACCACAAGGATCATCCAGTTCCAACCCCCCTGCCATGGGCAGGGACACCCTACACTAGATCAGGCTGGCCAGAGCCTCGTCCAGCCTGGTCTTAAACACCCCAGGGACGGGGCCTGAACCACCTCCCTGGATAACCCATTCCAGGGCTTCACCACTCTCATGGGGAAGAACTTCCTCCTCACATCTAGCCTGAATCTCCCTACCTCCAGCTTCAGCTTCATTCCATTCCCCCTAGTCCTATCACTACCTGATAGCCTGAGAAGTCCCTCCCCAGCCTTCTTGTAGGCCCCCTTCAGATACTGGAAGGCCACAATGAGGTCACCTCAGAGCCTTCTCTTCTCCAGAATGAACAGCCCCAACTCCTTCAGTCTGTACTGATAGGAGAGGTGCTCCAGCCCTCTGATCATCCTCATGGCCCTTCTCTGGACACCTTCCAGCACCTCCATATCCCTCTTGTAATAGGTGCTCCAGAACTGGAGGCAGTACTCCAGGTGGGGTCTCACCAGAGCTGAGGGGGAGAGTCACCTCCCTTGACCTGCTGGCCACACTTCTCTTGATGCAGCCCAGGATGTGATTGGCTTTCCGGGCTGCAAGCGCACATTGAGAGCTCATGTTGAGCTTCTCGTCCACCAGCACCCCCAAGTCCCTCTCCTCAGGGCTGCTCTCCAGCCAGTCACTGCCCAGCCTGTATTTGTGCCTGGGATTGCCTCGACCCAGATGCAGGACCCTGCACTTGGTCTTGTTGAAGCTCATGAGGTTGGCTTGTGCCCACCTCTCCAGCCTGTCAAGGTCCTTCTGGATGGCATCCCTTCCCTCCAGCGTGTCTGCTGCACCACACAGCTTGGTGTCATCTGCAAACTTGCTGAGGGTGCACTCGATGCCACTGTCCATGTCACCCACAAAGATGTTGAACAAGACAGGTCCCAGGACTGATCCCTGAGGGACTCCGCTTGTCACTGGCCTCCACTGGGACATGGACCCGTTGACAGCCACTCTTTGGGTGCGGCCATCAAGCCAGTTCTTTATCCATCTAGTGGTCCATCCATCAAACCCATGTGTCGCCAGTTTGGAGACCAGGAGGTGGTGCGGGACAGTGTCGAAGGCTTTGCTCAAGTCCAGGTAAACGACATCAGTTGCTCGCCCCTCATCTATTAATGTTGTGACCTGTTCTTCTTTGTTTTTGTTGTTGTTTGGGTTTTGTTTGGGTTTCTTTCCAGACAGTTTTGTTGTTGGCTGGTTTTGTAGGTTCACAGGTGTTTGGGTTTGTTTTGTTTAGTGGGGTTGTGGTTTTGGTTGGTTGGGGTGGTGTGTGTGTGTCGTTTTATTTTGGTTTGAACTTTGCAAAGGGATTACGTTTCAAAACTTTAGCTGTTTTGCTACATAATCCTGAAAGACTGTTTTCTGAAATGAGTTGCTGGAGAAGATGACTGAAGGAAGAATTCAAAGTGTGTTTAGTATAATGTATTTTTTTTGAGGGAATGCATGTTATGGAATGAAAGAGTAAAGGAAAAACTCGTGAGTCACTTGTCTTTTAACCCTTACAATCCATAGGATAATTATTCTGAGTCTAGTAAATTTTAAACAGGAAAAGATATCTTTTAGTATAGAAGAGTATCAGCATAATTTTTTTCTTTTAGCACTGCTGTATCTTATAGAAGAACTTGTTCCACTATCATGTGTTTTCCCCACACACATAAAAACTTATATCTCCTGAACAAGTCGTATAAAGGAAGCTAATTTCTTTCTGACGGTACTGGAAAGCTCACACAAACTCTTTGAGCTTTCAAATACATTTTAGGTAAGAGAATGGTGAAATGAAATGAGCTCTTATCTCTACAAGTGATATTAGGACAAATAGGGAGTCTGTAAAACAATAATCCCTACACATTAAGTACTTTTGCAGTCTTTCTCCTCCTCTGATGGAGGCCACTGCCTCCACCATCCTTAAGAGCTTAGTTGCAGTTACAGAAGTAGAAATGCAGCAATAACTGTTGCTGCTCCTCTCACAGCTTTATGTCCCCTCAGTAAGAGAACTGCTAGCTAGATGATTTTCCTCCTCCTTTGGGTATAGCTCTGTGGCATAAACACATTCAGGTTCAGATAGTTTCCCTGAGGATGCTGGGCTCTAGTTTTGAATATGCATGGCTGACAACATGTTCCTCAAGTCAGATGACACCGTTCAGTTGGTATCTAAGTCCTGTCACACATGTGGATATACGTTGCCTGTTAGCTATGTACTCCAAACTATAAAAGCCCACCCATACATGGGGATATGTAATCAGCATGAAAGAAAACAAGAAATCCTTCATAAGTTCAGGCACTAATCTTGCCAGCTAAGTGTTTTCAAATATGGAATGTGACAGTGCATTACTGGTTTGTGTTTGTATTTAATTGCAGGTTACAAAGAGATAGGTTTTTATTTTTCACATACTTTTTGCACAGGCTGTATCCTTTAAGAGCACTCTATTCTTGTAGTCTTCACAAAGTGGATCATGTGAAGGAAGAGGGCAGTGGCACTAAACTGTAGCTAGCAGAGGAGTAGAACTTCTAATTTGAATCTCTTCAAGGGCCCAGTGCACAAGCCCTATGAGGAGAGGCTGAGGGAACTGGGGGTTGCTTAGTCTGGAGAAGAGGAGGCTCAGGGGAGACCTTATTGCTGTCTACAACTACCTGAAGGGAGGTTGTAGCCAGGTGGGGTTGGTCTCTTCTCCCAGGCAACCAGCACCAGAACAAGAGGACACAGTCTCAAGCTGCACCAGGGGAGGTTTAGGCTGGATGTTAGGAAGAAGTTCTTCATAGAAAGAGTGAGTTGTTAGCCATTGGAATGTGCTGCCCAGGGAGGTGGTGGAGTTGCCAGCACTGGAAGTGTTTAGGAAGAGACTGGGTGGGGTGCTTAGTGCCGTGGTTTGATTAGATAGTGTTGGATGATAGGTTGGACTCGATCTCAAAGGTCTCTTCCAACCTGGTCTATTCTATTCTATTCTATTCTATTCTATTCTATTCTATTCTATTCTATTCTATTCTATTCTATTCTATGTGGCTTTTCTGATTTATGTACTTGGGTGGTGGTTTTCTTTTCTCACTGAGTTAAGTATCTGACCAGATTCCCACTTGGTACTCAGTGCAGCTTCATGAGCCATGGGGCCGATTTCCTGCATGTGATACCCATTGATCCCATGAGAATTCCTTATCCAGTTTTATGTATGGCCACATGTAACGTAGTGTTAAAACTTCAGATTTTATGGTAAGAAAGCAAACTTTTGTGTGTCTGGTCTGAATGGTAAGGACACAACTAGTTTTGTAATCAACATCAATAAATAGCTGAGGGGTGGGTGTCGAGATGTAGGTGCCAGGCTTTTTGGGTGGTGCTCAGTGATGCAACAAGGAACAGTGGGTACATGCTGGAACACTTCTTTATGGTAATGGTGACAGAGCACTTAAACAGGCTGCTGAGAGGTTGTGGAGTCTACTTCTCTGGAGACTTTCAAAACCTGCTTGGATCTGTTCCTGTGTGACCTGACCCAGGTGATCCTGCTTTGGGAGAGGGTTTGACTGGATGATCTCTGGAAGTCCCTTCCAACCCCTAAAATTCTGTGATTCTGTGACTTGTACTGCTGCTTCATTTGTAATTTCTAGTAAGACACTGCTCATGAGAATAGCAGTCATTTGGTTTATAGTGGAAAAATTACATGGTCATGTTTAACACTTCCAAACTTCTTGTTTCACCAGGGTGTTATAATTTTCAAATGTAAACATCTTTAGGCAGCTTTGGAATCTAAAGGATTATGTTAACTTACATTCTATTGAATGGTAAACAGAAATGGGAGATTGAATGCAGTGTTATCCTTTCTCATCTCTGTTTGGTATTCTGCAGTGTAAATTGGCAGTGTGCTTACAAAATATAAAAGGTAACTAAAGGATTTGGCCCTGCAGTGCATGTTCTTACCTGTTCATTACAGGAACAAAATACATATATATGTACACACACAGATATGTGTGTGACAAATTACTTTCCCTTCACTGAGACAGGCATTTTGTTCCCTACTTCAAATTACCATTCAGAAGGCTTCAAACAAGATTGGTACCTATTGCATCTCAACCATGAACACCTACTATAACTAACTGAATATACAATACCATTCTTTGAGATGCCAAAGCTATGAAACACTAAATTGTTTAAAAAAAAAAAAAAAGACAGAAAAAAAGGAAACTAAAAAAAGGCAGACCCTACCACCAAGATATTCTGCACCAGTTTTGTAGTATGCCTGAAGTCTTTAAATATGTTTGACAGTTCCATTATCTCTTTTAAAGCAGACAGTTGACACCAGCAAATAAGGTGAAATTCACTACAAATTATAGCAGTTCATGTAGGGTTGAAATCTTCATGTTATTAAGATAATTTCTCTATGCATCTACTTATTACCCTAATGTGACATCTTATAAAACAGTGAAGAACCTTTAGTGTCACATTTCCCTACATTTATATAATTTTAATCCAAACTCCAGGTAGCTCACTGAAATAATTTAAAAGCATAGAGCTATCTGCAATGGGTTTTAAAAATAAACAAACCCAAATGATAGCTGAGAAGCAAATTTGAACAGATGTGTCCCTAGCAAATGTAAATCAGTAATATACCTACAGAATCCATACTGGCTTACTGCAGAACAAAATCTTTCCAAATACCCTCAAAAGTAAATTCTTCTGGAAACAAAGCCAAATACGGTAACTTCATAATGTGTCACTACTTAATATTTGATTATTTAAGGGGGGGGGGGGGGGAGGGGGCAGAAAAAAAAAAGACCAGTGATAGTTTTATCAGAGTAGTCAGCATTTATGGAGATAAAAAGCAAAAAAATAGGTCAATAAAATTGCTGTATAAATGAGTTAAGTGTGTTCTACAATAGCAGAAGCAGGATGTAAAGTAGCTCCAGAGGCAGAGAAATGAAAAGCAGCAAATACTCATGGATATGCAACTTAGTGTAGTGTACTCAGCATATTCCTCAGTCTGTGAAAATACTGTGTTATCTTCTGCCTGTAAGAACTATGTTTAAGTGGCTGCCAAATGAGAAATGTATTTTACCTTTAACACATTCTTTGAATTATTTTCTGCTACAGTTTTAAGTAGGTTCAAGAAAAGTATGGCTAGAGAAAATGGATGAATGTAAGGTGTCACATACACTGGCTTTCTAATACCAGTCTGATTTTTGGGCAGAGGGAAAGGAAAGAAAAAAGGGCTGGAACACCTCTGCTGTGAGGATAGGCTGAGAGAGCTGGGGCTCTTCAGCCTATAGAAGACTCAACTCTGGGGGAACCTTAAAGCTGCCTTCCAGTACCTGAAGGGATCCTACAGCAAGGCTGGAGAGAAACTTTTCATAAGGGTGTCTAGCAATAGGAAAAGGAGGAACGGTTTGAAGCGGAGGGAGAGTAGGTTTAGACTGGACCTTAGGAAGAAGTTCTTCAGTATGAGGGTGGTGAGACTCTTGAATAGGTTGCCCAGGGAGGTTGTGGATGTCTCCTCCTCGGGGTGTTCATGGCCAGGCTGGATGAGGCTTTGAGCAGGTGACTCTAGTTGAGAGACATCCCTGCCCATGGCAGGGAGGTTGGAGCAGATGATCTCTAAGGTCTTTTCCAACCTAAGCCATGCTATGATTTTTAAAACCACACCAAACCCAACAAACTAACAAAACCAGATAAAACTCATTTTTTTTCAATGTAGAATAATATAAAATGTTCACTTTAAATATTCACAGGAATACACAGTATTAATTTTCTCAAGTAAACAGGCTTCCTTTAAAAGTAGAACAATAGAAACCCCATATCTGCAGTATTAGCCTTTATATTGTGCTTTACCTTTACCTCCTTTATTTTATACTTGCCTATATATAATTTAATTTGAGATAAACTCCTGAGAATATTAAACAAGGGGGTTGGGATTTATTTTTTTTTTTTAGGAGTTGAAGTCTACTGAAATTTTATATCCCTTTCTGCATATTTTCTTGATCCTGTAAAGCACAAAAAATGACAGTTTAAGATCTATGCCCTTTATGCATTTCGTGATTGTGGTTGCTTCTAGGATGGGGGTACAGTATTAAACCAGTGCTAACAAGAGCACAACACAATGCTTACAGGAACTACTGAAGATCTTTCTTTAACTCAAGAGTTTTTAAGCTGCAAAATAAATATTAACATTTATAAACCTTGTCAAACAGTATATAGAACTTGCAAACCAAAATAGCAAGGTATTTTGGGGGCTTCACAAACCAGAGTTAGATTATGTCAGAAGAGGCCCCTTTCTGTACAGATCAAGTGGTTGGATCTTGTACTGAAATTGTTTATATTTACTACCCACATAGCTGATGTATAAAGTACTTTCATTTTAGGGATTGTGTTCTTCCAATTATTTTGAGATCATAAAATGGTGGAGCCTTAATGAAATGCCTCTGGTATTAAAGATCTAATTTCAGTGGCTTGTGTAGAAAAAGAACCGTTCAAAATGCCATACTCATTATATTTCCATTACCTTACAGTTCATTAAGTTTCATTTTTTAAGATGGATGCATAGTACTTTAGTGCAAAATAATAATAATTTACATTTACTGATCTTTCACTGAGACCTAGCAAGGAGTGTTTTGGACCCTATGCATAACATAGCAATTTTACATTAGATACTGCGTAGGGCAGCACTGATGTCTGCAAGTGTAATGTGAGCATTTAGGTAAATGTTGCAACATCACTCAAGTTCAAACATATCTATATCCTAACTGAAAGGAAGGTAGACCAGAAATACTTCCTCTCTTTACATTCTATCCTTTTTCCTGATACAGAAATTAGGGCTGATGTGACATGGTTTTCAAACATCCCACTTTTCATCTTACCAGCAATTTAACTTGGGTAATTTCGAGGACTAATCAACTTCTGTTCTAAAATAGTTAAACATAGTCTTTTTCATTGGCAAAACATTAAAAGCTGATGAGTCCAAGAGTTGCAGGCCAAAACTCTTTCTTAATGCATACTGTCCTGTTTGTAGCCAAGTGTTATTGTCTGTTCTGCTTGTTCTGCACTTTTCCCAAGCCTGTGGTGGGGTTAGAAATGCAAAGGTCAACTAAGGATAAACTTGAGTATTCTTTCTTTGTAGTTCAGGATACTTTCCTCTTCATTATGCATTGTTTTGCTTTCATCAGTGGAAGTGGAGAGTTATATTTAATGGCCTTATTTCTTGCTTAGCTGCCAGGTATTTCATTTTCACTTAATGCTTTAGGTCAAACACAATCTATGATAGCATATTGATTTTTTTTTTTAATTTATTTTTATTATCATCCCCTTATCTATCTGCTAGTTGGATAAACTAAATTATTCAGCATTTGTAGAAAACTCTGTAGATGTTTTATGTGCAATTTATTTTAGCATTACTATTTCTAGCTGGTGTTTGCTTTAAGCTTTATAATTAATGTTAAAAGCCATAAGCACTTTTCAACGTGGTTCAGATGTAACTACTGAAATACAAGTGAATAAACAATATGCCTTAGTTCTCCTAAGTACTCTCCTTTAAAAACAAACCAACAAACAGAAATAACATAAAAAAACCCCAAAACACAAACAAAAAGCACCACCAAACCCCAACAACCTTCCCTTAAAAAAAATAAACAAAGTCTTGTTCTTCCTAGCAGCTGTCTTCCACTGTATTACCCATTTGCTATAGACAATTTCCTGTCCCAAAGAGGCTGTGTAGGGAAATGACTTGCAGGTGAAAAGAGTTTGGTAGAGCTAAGAGGAAGTCAGACATGCAAATTGTTGGCTTGAAACTGCTGTTAACAACTGCATCTAGCAGTATTTCATCCAGTGGTTAAGAGTTGTTTCAGGTTGAAGACAGAGGTGTTACTATTAAAGAAATGTTTTTTTGCCTCTTTAGCAGATGCAGCAGATTTTAAAAATTACTAAGCAAACCAGGGCTTCTCTAATGTTTTTGTGATATTTATGCCATGTTTCTGAAAGTTCTGTTTCCCAGGAGTAATATATGATAAAGTACTGTCTACTGATTCCCATATGACACCAATTCGTGGTTTGCTTCATTTTACTGAAAATAAGTCCACCTTTTCGAAGTTACGTTTATTTCACTAGAGTCACATTATGAGCTAATGCAAGAACATGTCCTCAACTAGACAGCTTTAGCGATGGCTTTGACGTTTTTATGACTGTGCTGTGATGACCCGGGCCGACACATGGGGACATAACCGAGACAAGCGAGACTCCAATTTTCCTACCTCTTGCTAACAGCAGAACGCTGCATTAATTTAATCAAATCACTGAGATGTAAAAAAGCTTACTTAATGAGACATACTCAAATTAGTTCTAACCTCTGCCTGTCGTGAGCCCGCTTTAACGGGTAACTGATAACGTAAATCCAAGCAACGGTTAAACTAGTTCACGTGTCTGCACTACGCTACTGGACCAAGTTTCTGAAAGCCTGGCAGAAAGGGGCTGGCAATGCTGCTGTGGCGGTGACCAGCTCTCGCAGCTCTGCATGCCTTCAGGGAGGTGCCCGTGTTTCGCCTTCGTTTACCACGAATGCGAACTTGGTTCCGCGATGCAGGGAGGAACGGAGCCCGACAGGCAGGTGCTGCTGAGGGGCCCGCAGGTGCCGCTTCGCTGCTGAAGGCGCCCCGTGACAGGGGCCGCTGCGGCCCGCCGCAGGGCTCGGGTCGGGCCCTGGGTCTCAGAGCGCTGCCCCTTCCCGGGCTCTGCAGCCAGAGCCCCCTCGCCGGGTGCCGCTCCGGCAGTTGTTCGGGGGAGCCACGCTTGAAGGGAACCGGCCGGCCGTGTCGCCGCCTACCCGGGTCGGGGTAAGTTCAGCATTCAGGGCAGGCTGTCCTTCGGGCTAGCGCCCAGCCGGCCCCCGAGCGACCGGAAAGGTCGGGGCCGGCATTTTCCCGTTCTGTCCCGCTTTTCTTCCCATTTTTCCCGTACCTAGGAAGCTGTCAGGGAAAGGCGGTGCGCCTTTTACGTCGGGGACGCATCCCTGCCCTGGAGTGGGGGATTTGGGGCTAGCTGAACCGCCATACCGCTCTAGGAGTGGAGCGCGCCTTCCCGGCTCGGCTCAGCTCAGCAGCAGGTGAGCGGCGCAGTCCTGGACGCAGGCTGAGGCCCCGGCCCCAACCTCTTCCTGCCCCACGCGAGGCGGGGTCCTGCAGGGTGCAGCTGCGCCCCCCACCACCTTTCCTCCTCCCGCCCGGCAGCAGTGCCCCGTACCCGCTGCCCGGCCGCTCCGGGCTCTCCCGCGCTCCCGAGCCCGCGCTCCCGTGCCCGCGCTGCGCGCACTCTCCCCCGGGCGGCGCTGTGCCCGCGCCCCTGCGCGATGCAGTGTGGGAATGGCTGTGGCGCTGGGGTTGGCTGAAAGAGGCGGCCAGTCGAGGTTTAATGTCCGCCATGTTGGCCGTGGCGTATTGAGCGGAGCCGGAGCGGCGGAGGAGAGAAGCCAGCGCCCAGCCCAGCCGCGCCAGCCGGCGCCGCCGGGCCCTGTGTCGGAGTGCGCCCCGCCCTGCCGGGGGAGCCCCGGTCCCTCCATGAGATCGCTCGGCGGGGTCCGGCTCTCAGCTCGGAGCGCTTTTGCTGTCGCCCCCCTCCCCAGCCGGAGCCGCCATCGCCGCCTAACATGAGCAAACTGTCGTTCCGGGCCCGGGCGCTGGACGCGTCCAAGCCGCTGCCCGTCTTCCGCTGCGAGGACCTGCCCGACTTGGCTGAATATGCTTCCATTAACCGGGCCGTGCCGCAGATGCCCACGGGCATGGAGAAGGAAGAGGAGTCGGTACGTGAGACCCCCCCCCCTCGGCCGGGTCCCTCCATCCCCCCGCACCCAGGGCCCCCACCTTCGCCTCTGCGCAAGCACAAAATGGCCGCCATCTTCTCCCCGCTCTCCCCGCCCGCCGAGGGGGGTGGACCTGAGGAGGGAAGGTGCCGAGCCCGGTGGTCGTTTACCGCGGCTTTCCCCAGTGCTTCCCTGCCGCCACCTCTCCCGCCAGCCTGCGCCCCACGGTAGCTGCGGGTCCGTGCGGGGGGCCCCAAAAGGCACAAAGAGAGTCACGTGATACTGCGAGCGGCCGCCATTTTGTCTCTTAGTTCTTGGGCCGGGCCTTGTGCGGCAGCGGTGGGGAGACGGGCCTCGGCGGCGTCGTGCCCGTTTTGCCCCACCGGGTGGCGCTGCCGAGCCGACCGCCGCAGGGGGCGCTTGGAAGTTGTGGCTGTTGCTGCGGGAGCGCGCTCCGGCCCGGGCCGGCCGCGTGGGGGAAACAGGGAGGCGGCAGCGGCCGGGCGGGGAGCGGGGCTAGTCACCGGGCAGTTCAAGCGTTGTTGTCTTTGCCGGCACCGCCACGCACGTGTTACGGTGGCGTGCCGCCGCCTGACTCGCGGTAACGTTCGGGCTGCCGCCGACCTGCGCGGACATACGCAGCAGCCGCCGCTGAGCTGCTTGTGCGTGGGCTTAGTTCTCTGTTGCTAGTATAGATATTTTGCTGCCAGAGTTAAGAAATGGAAGGATTTCTGTTTAGGTTTATTTGGAAAACCTAGAAGTGCCTTAAGAGACAGGCACTAGGTAGAAATAAAAAATAAAAATTAAAAAAAAAAAAAAACCCACTACCGAAATATTACTCAAAGTAAGAAAATCCGAGTTTGGAGACCTAAAGCATATCACTTTCTGCTCGGTTTTGTTGTCTCAGTGGAGAATGCAACTTAAACCTGTCCGAACTTCAGGTTCACTCAGGCGTTCACTTGAGATGCTCTATGACAGGTGGAAACACTCAGGAGCTGCTACTGCAGAAGGCACTTACTGAAGTGGGTTATTTGTTTTCAGTGTTTGCAGATCTTTAGTATAATCAGTTGCCCCCCACTTGTGTGTTTAGCACAACAAATAGGAGAGAATTGTAGAAATACAGTTATGTAAACAGGTTTTGAATTTTAATGATAAGCACAAATGTGACAGTTGCCTAGTCTTCAGCTTTGCTAGCTGTCAAACTTCTATTGTCCTTCAAAGGTGACAGGCTGTGCAGTTCCTGTTTGTATTTCTAGGCATAGCAAACTTTGAGGTTCTTCTACAATTTAAGATACCTCTATCATCCCTAAATGTAGTTCTCTTTTTGTGGCACTCCTGCTTTAAGTTAAGTTTTTGAATTTTTATGGGAAGTCTTCAGGGTGACTAATTTCTAAGGAGTAGTATTCTTTGCATATTGTATATTGTCTCTATTAAGTAACTACTCTCTGAGGCTTTTCTGGTGTAGGTGCCTGCAGATTCTTTCCAAGCCATAAGTTGCTTTACACATCCACTACAATGTATATTGTGAAGTATGATTATTTTACTTTTTTTATTGGTGGAGGCTTGGGTTTTTTTGTGGTTTTGTTTTGATGGACTTGAATTTTTGTGAAACAAAGGTTCTCAGAACTCCAGCATGGTAGTAGGATTCAAGTGGTAGGTAGCAGTGCTTAGGTGCTTGTGTTTCTTTTAATGTAGCAGACAGCTGTATATTTTTGAGTGTGAGAGAACACCCTGAATTTCCACTTGTGCTAGAATGTTTAATTTGTTACGTATGCTATGACACTTGCCAAGTTTCTCAGTTAAAGTAAGTGACTCTTCATGCACGTGTTTGTTTCTGTGGAAATGTCATGTTGCTGTCTAGCTTTTTACTCTTTACCTGGCAGTTACAAGCTTTCAGGCTAGAAAATTACACAGAGCGACTGTATAAAGCCTGAATGAACCCAGGGATGCATGTCCTGGCTAAGGAAAAGTAGTCATGCACAAGGGAAAACATTAATTATAAGATTTATGTGGTTAATATGATGCTTCTGTTTACTAAATCTAGCTTTGAGGGTTGAACTTCAGAGCTTTAGGTGTAAGTAGGCACTTTCCACAGCTAAAGTTTGCTCCTGTCTTAGTGTGTGTATACACATTTAAAACAAACACGTGCTCTCCAGAGACTTGTTTGGCATCAGTAAACACAAGTATCTTCCTGAATCCAATTTAAGTCTTAGCATCAACTATTTTATGTAAACTCTTCTTCCTTCCTGTTTCTGCAAGCTTGCTAAATTTCCTTCCTTCCCCCCTGTTGCCCAAAAGGCTTTCTCTTTGCTTTTAGATTGACATTGATAACAAAGAGACGTGGTACTTCACGACAGCTAAACCTCACAGGTTTCATACCCTACTATGTTGCTTCCCAAACTTCATGCAATGCAAGATTTAGGAAGGTTGGAAGTTGCTTGTGTTACATAGTCATTGGAGACTTGAATTGGAGGATTTTTTTCTAATACTTATGGAAATAATAGATCATCTTTAGCTTTTTCTCTTTAAATGATGACAAAGTGTCCATAAGGAGCTGGGGGAAGGGGACGCTTCAGCTGGTGTGAACAGCCATTTATAGCTACATTATAAATAGAATTCCAACATTGCCTTGAGTTTTGCATAAATGCAGTTTTAAGTGAACACATACTTGGAGTTAAGAGCTTTCCTCTTGACTACATAACTTTCCCTAGGGGAAAAAGGCAATCAAAGAAATTTAATATTCAAGCATCAAGTCACAAGGTATTTAAATAACTAAACAGTGGTTTGGTGCACAAAAATGAATCTATTTTACCTCCCTTTCATCTTCTCTTTTCTTCCATCCCATTCCTACAAAAAATGAATATAGAAAATAGTTCTAATGTATTGATAAGAGGCATGTGATAACTCTTAAGAGTGGCAGCTAGGAGCCTTAAAATTATATAAATTATGTTAATGAGCTTACTTTTCTGCTTAGTAAGTCCTAACTTCAGTTAGTGGGTGTGTTTGGAGGTAGAAGACTATAGTAAATAAAGTTCGTCAGCGCACAGATAGAGGTACTTGACGTTACCAACACATGCTGTGTTCTGATACTTGATTTAGCTCCCAAGGTAAACACATTGTTTCTAGGGTAAACACATTGTGAGACTGTTGCCAAGTCTGTTGCTAAATCTAAGACATGAAAACCTATCAGGAGTCACATGCATCTCCAAAAAAGAAAAAGCCTTCAAAATCTAAGGATGCTTCTTAGGCAACATTAAACATCAGTTGTCTCAGAATCCTGGGTTTAAGCAAAATGCATCCTTAGAGCTGTGATTTTGACAGCCAGGTGAGTTTTTCATAATCCTATTGTGTCCATCCTTGGTGTTGAGGCCAGGGAGAGTATCAAGTGATGAGAAGTCCTGTTGCTTTATTGTGTTGCTTCCTCTTTTGACTAAGGACATGGTCTAGTGATTTACACTTAACAGCTTCCTTGACCTACTAGGTTTCTGTTAGACTGGTGTATTATGTGAAGTTCTGTTTGTGAGGGTTCATTATTTAAACTTTAAGCTTACTTTCTGATTTTAGTGTTGCTAGATGCAGAGACAAGAATGAAGTGCCCAGAGTTTGAAATTCCAAGCACTACAGCTGTCTAGCTCTTACTGCGTGCCTTTGTGTGTGTTGTGATGTAACTAACAAGTTGCCCAGAAGGTGGAATTAAGTTTGTGTGCAATTGTCATCTGTAAATTCTGCTATAGTCTGTTGCCTGATGTTCAAGCAAACTGTTGAAATAGTTTAAAACATAATTTTGATCTCTTTAAATCCAGAGTTGTAGTTATCTTCCTTGCCGTGGCTTTGGGAATGTTTAATAAAAGCTTATTTAGTCAAATTTCATTATTAAGGGAATAAGAGTCTAATATCACCATGACCTGTCAGTATTTGCTAAATGTTTATAAGACCCAATGAAAATGATATAATGTCCATTTAGATGCTTTGGAACACTTTGGGCACATTCTCTGGTACGATGTGTCTTAATTTAGCAAAGCACTATTGGTTAATTTCCCATTTACCCTGTTTGGGTTAAGGTCAAGGATCGCATCCTCTCCATGAAACTGCCTTGAGCACAACTAATATAGATCGCTTCCAAGCAGTACCTGCACAGAAACTATGCCTTTCTCTTCCCAAATACATGCTGGAGATATTGGCAAGATGCCATGTGCATATTCTCTTGCTGCTCAAAAGGCTATTTTTACCTTACTAAGGGGAAAAAAGCTGGTAAAGAACCTACAAGAAGGTACCCATATGTCACCATCTAAGCTGTGATGAGTTTGAATGTATGAAGTAAGTGTATAGCTGAGGTGTACTGAGTCAGTACACAAATGAGCTTGAGTTACAAATATAAATTTCACTAAAGGTCCTTTAGTCATCTTTGTTCATTATGTTCTCACCAGCTTAAACTGCGTTCCATGTGTCCTTCCATTAAAAGGTGTTTATATGTTCTTGACAGAACCACTGCCTTGCTGATGCACAATTTACTGTTTTGTAGGGTGAATCAGAACTATATGAATGTGAAATTATAACAGATCCTGTAACTGAATTGTTAGCTTCGAGTCTGGATTTTTGCTGTTGTTGTTTAATGTAAAGTCATAAAAGTGCATATAAAGTTTTTAGCTTGCAGAAGAGAACCTGTGATAATTCGATAGGAGGGGAACAGGAACAAGGATTTGTTGCCAATGTGTCTAAACCAGCAGTCTTATGTAAACACCTTGTTCAGAATTCGAAGAGATTTGCTTCAAATACACCTGTGTGAAAAAGATACAAAATTCTTAATGAGAGAATTTTTGGGAGAAATAAATGGCAGCTTACCACAGATAGCCAAATTTCAAGTGTCAAACTGTCATAGTATGTCAAAATATTGAGGTAATGAAAAGTGTTTCTTTCTCCTCTCTCTCTGTGCCCAACTCCCAGCTATTTAGTGGCAGCTTACTGGATATTTCCCATTGGTTACACCAAAGCTTGCTGTTCCGTTCTGTTCAGTATTGGAAGGTATGGTGTGCATATGAATGTTCATGCAAGTTAGGAGATCTGGCTGATGGTGAGAACTAGCTTCTGTAGTGAGCAATTTGTGCATTGTCTCTAACTACCTAAAGAAGCTAGTTAGTTCTGTTTTATGAAACCCACCTGTACCAACAGCGTTTTCCTTTTACAGTCAGTGGCAGAGTGGTAGCAGACTTCTGTTACATATTGGCAGGACTTGTTTGAGGCTAGAATGGGATTGCCCATCTCAATTTGAAATTGGAATAAACAAAACTTACCACTTCAAACTAAGAACAAGAAGTGTGGACTCCAGCAATGGGATATGACTACTTCTTGGGAACTGAAAGTTTTGTGTAAAAATTCAGGTAGGTCTAGACAGGCCAGCTATCATGAGATATGACCTGGTGTGCCCTAGAGAAGGTAGATACTAACTACAGGTTGTGAGCAGAAAGCAGCCATGAAAGTGGTTTGATAATGTAATGTTAGTTCTGTATATGGGATCAGTTAAATGTGTAGTAATGGTGAAGGCATACATGCCATGCTCTAATACTGAAAACACTTAAGGTCTCAGAAAACAGAAGAGTTGTTGATCATCAGGCTTCTCCAGGAGCTCTAAATACTGTTTTGAAATTATGGGTGATATGATTTAGCACACTCACTTTGGAAGAACTTCAAAGCAGGACATTTGTGTTCTAGATAGAGGATGATCTTCTAAAATTTGGATTATAGACATCCATAATCAATATAAATGATAAACAAGGCCATTTAACTTGTCCTAAAAAGGTGTTCCAGAAAAGCCAAATGTAAACCAGTCTTGTGCGTTTGAGGTATGCATACTGAAATTATTTTTAAGCTTTCCTTGATTTCCCAGTTATTGCACAAAGAGAAGGCATGTAGAAAGCAGTGGCTATAGGTATAGCAGGGTTAACTACAGCGAGACCAGTTTTTTTTATCTTCAGACAAGGCAAAAAACGTTAGTGTTAGTATTCTTTTGTTTACAACAAGGATGGTTAACCATTAGAAGATATTTGAAATCTCCCATCATTTATATTAAGACTTGACAGGGAAAACCACAAAGAAACTTTGTTAGCAGTATTGTTAATATCACAAGGAGGAGACCAGCTGGCAGGGTTTTGGAGTGAGAGGAGCTGATGTCAAGGTAAACTGTAAATCATTTTAAGGCCAGGCTGATATGAAACGACTTTATCTCCTGGGAATGTTTTACAGCCTGTCTTAAGGAGGAGCCCCATAAGGTTATCTTCCTGACTCTTCAGATTTGATCTGTTGTGTAATGGAGCTCAGGAGAGGATTTGGTATTAATTGTGTACAATAAAAAATGATTAATGTTTGTAATGAGAAGGGGCAATAATTCAGTAACTTTGTTTGATGATGAGGCTGATGTGACGCGTTGTCTTTTTTATTTTAATAGCTAACATCCTGGATTTTATTCCAGTAAAATTTAAGTTGTTCATGGGAACCTGTCTAATGTTAGTTTCAGGTAGGAAAAAGTGCAGTATGGCAAGTTGATAAATCTGCTAATGTTTTCAGTAGGCCACTTTGCTTGTCACTGTCTCAATAGTTGTGTCATATTCCTCAGAAACATATAGGGTATTCAGTGCGAGGTTTTTGAACACTTTCAAGTTAATGTGTTACTTTTTCAAGTATTTTATTTTTAAAGAAGTTTTGTGTTTGTGTGGGAGTCTGCTCTGCTAGGACAGAATTAATTTGCCTTACTTGTTCTTTTTGCCCTTCATTTGCAGTTTCTCCGTGTAAGGGGTAAAACTAGCTTTGATATCAAGGCAGGCATCAAATGACCAATATATCAGAATAAAATGTTGGCTGCTGCTTTTCTGTTCATATCCTCTTCCTGTTTAACAAGCCTTTATGCTCTGCCCTCCCTTCTACCAGCATATGTGTTGTTCTGTGTGTTCAGATGCATGCATGTTCAGGAACTACCACTGTTCTAGGAGAATCTTTCTGGTTAAACAAATGGGTGAAGGTGAATTGCGTGAATTGCATGAATTCAGGATGGAATAAAAGTTTGAAAACTTCCTGTTCTGTCAGTCTCTTCAAGCACAGGTAGTTTGAGTAGGGAAGGAAACTATGCTCTTAAGGTTTAAGTACCACTCTTTGGGATTTGTTTCCTTTATGTTTAATTCAGGAGTTAAGAAATTCATGCTTTTTGAGTTGGAAGCTTTCAAGAGAGTGTTGTTGGAAAGGACTGCTTTCCAGCATCTGCTTATATTCATACCTTTATACCAACTACATGACTTCAAGGTTACTTCTTAGCTGTAAATAGAAACCAGAGATGTTGTAGCTTGCCTGGAAGGCTTACTGTGCTTTTATTTGAGAGAGTTTTGTAGCAAAGGCTGCCCTACACATAGATTTCATGCTGCTGTCCCTGTTATAAATTGCAGGGCTAGAGCAGAACTGACAGAATAGACTATCCAAGTTGTAGGAGACCTACAGTGACCATGTAATCCAGCTGTGTGACCCGCTCAGGGCTGACAAAGCATGCTATTAAGGGCATTGTCAGGGTTAGGGCATTGACTACTTCTTTCTTTAAGAAGCCTGATGTGGTGTTTGACCACTCAAAGATGTGAATCTGCAGATTCTTTGCTGATCAGACACCCAACTCAAAGAATAGCTGCTAGGAAGAAGTTAGCATGAAAAGTTGAATTCTGCTTCTAGATTTTCCTTTTCAAAACTCAAGGACTTTATGTAAGGTGGTCATCTTAGGGAAGTATAATGATTGTGTGGGTTAAAGATGTAGAACTTATTCTGGAAAAGGAAGAAGGCTGCAAGTTGCTTTGCTAAACTTTGCTGATCTATAATGACTCACCCAAAATGCCTTTCTCAGCAGAGGTATGGAAACACTGATATAACTTGATTTGTTTACTCCTGTCTGTGTCATTATCATTCCCCGTGTTAGTCTGTCCACATAGTATGTGACATGTTTTCTTCCAGGTGTTTTCCTGAGATACAGTTATTTGAAGTGTCCTATTCTCTCCT
Source organism: Picus viridis (assembly GCA_033816785.1). Classification (NCBI taxonomy): domain Eukaryota; kingdom Metazoa; phylum Chordata; class Aves; order Piciformes; family Picidae; genus Picus; species Picus viridis. The sequence goes on from CM066573.1 coordinate 9,573,375, forward strand.
GTATTTAAATTATCTATTTTTGTTCTTCTGAGTTTTGTTAGAAGTAGTTGAGTCACTCTTTACAGAGCAGTTGAGGCAACATCTCAGAAGCAACATTGCTAAAGGTGGCCTGCTCGATCAAAGCTAGACCGAGGTAGCCTTGAGAATAGAAGGCTCTGGGGAGACTTAATAGTGGCCTTGCAGTACCTGAAGAGGGTGTACAAGAAGGCAGTAGAGTGTTTACAAAGGCCTGGATGGAATGATAGGATGAGGGGCAATGGTTTGAAATGACAGAAGAGTAGATTTAGATTGGATGTTAGGAGCAAGTTCTTTACAGTGAGGGTGATGAAACACTGCAGCAGGATGCCTAGGGAGGTAGTTGAGGCCTCATCCCTGAAGCTATTCAAGGTCAGGCTTGACAAAACACTCTGATCTAGTGGAGTATTTGCCTGCTGAGGGCAGGGGATGTTGGTCTAGATGAGCTTTGATTGTCCCTTCCAACCCACACCATTCTATGATAACATTGTATTTCTGTTTTCCCCAGTGCCTTTGTTTTTTGCTTAATAAATGCAGCTTTTAACTATGGGAAATCTACACTCCCCACCCTCCATTCCTGTGTTAGTATTTCAGCAGGCCATGTCCTGTGTGCCTTTTTTTGATACTTAGTATTTCTCACTACCTGAAGTGCAAGACAAATAGTTGTGAATATAGTGACAGAAAATACCAACTAACTTCAGGAAGATTTTCTAGTATTGTAATATCATTTACAGTATTCAGAATTCATTAACCTAGATAAAGCTCAGAAAAGAGCTGAATTTAAAATAGGATGGGGTTTTGTTGGAAAGTTCAGGAGTGAGGCTGCAGGTAAAAGCCAGCTCGAGTTTGAGCCCCGTTTGAGTTTTGTATTTCATGTAGTTACTGGAACCCTTAAGTGGGTTAGGCTAGTTCTGCAAAACTGTTGAATCCATTTCATGCTTATGGATAAGGTTATGCACTCTTCTGTTTAGCAGTTCTGTTCTGTTGTGTGTTCTTTGCCAAACATGATGAACTTGTTTGCTTTTACTCTAGCTGTTTATATTGTTAGAAGAAAGTTAATGACTAATACTAGTGCACTAGCTTTGCTTTCTGAGGAAGAGGCCATGCCCCTGAAGTAGGCCAAGTACTGTATGAGACTATTCAAATGTTAAAGGTAGCTTAATATTCACAGTCCAGCTTGGGCAACAAATGTATCATTGAGTTAGAACTTCAGCACACTTCATCTTCAAGGCAGTAGTCAAGACTCTCTTTTCTTTATGTTTATATGAGTGGAAAGAATTTACGCTACCAAAACTCAAGTCAATGGGAAGTTTGTTCAGTGTGGAAAATGTTGTGTGAGGAATTAGTGAAACGTGCATGTTTACAGAGTTACTCTGCAGCTCGGGGAGAGACAATTTTAGGCAGAGCTAGAGTGATTTACAGAATGTTGCATGTTTGTTCCCTCGGAATTCCTCTGGAGGAGAGGTATTTTCTTTGAGGTTTCTTAAAGTTGTTTAGAAATCTGTTCCAATAGTAGGCAAATACTGGAATTGAAGTTGACATATCTTGTTCTGGAACAGAAAGTGGTGAGTTCTGATGATTGTCAGGGGTTTATGGGAGGAAGATGTTGCAGTTAATGTATTAATTCTTCTGGCCGGCCTAGTGCCTTGAGGTGATGATAGGTATTAAATGTTGTCTCCAGAAGCTTTAGCTTGCTTTTAGATTGTTGGGAGTGTGGACTACAGAATGTCACAGAAATAAAGACAGAACCTTAGCATTAATACAATTTGGAGAAGCTGGTGAGGGAAGAGAAGCTCTGAACTGCCACTGCTAAGTTTGTTACTGAGAAGTATAGGGCAAACTATCTTTTAGCTATTATTTCATGAGTGTTAAGGTTGTGGGTATGTTGCATGACTAGTCCAGACACAAGATAGTTCCATTGTCGTGTGGCAGGATAGTAAGAAGGTCTGAAGCCATCTGGAAGTGATAGGAGAAACATTAAAAAGTTTAATTGAAAATGAAAGAAGCACTCTATCTGACATCTTATATTGGCTTCTATGAAATTGTGATTTCCAGTGTTAGTCTTCTCATGAATATCATTGTGCTGTCTCTCAGCATTTCAAGTTTGAACCTCTTACTTGATCTGTGCTCAAGAGAACTCTGCATAAGAAGCACTTTTTTAGTTAATAGAGCAGGGGGAAATGTGGTAAAAAAATTGGCTGGAGATATTCAGTTGTTGGAGAGTTTGCACTGTGGTCAGGAGTGTATGTACAGTTTCTAATTCTGTGTTTATACTGGATATTTGTCTTGGTTTTGTGGTTCATTCCCACTGTTAACAGGGAGAGTGAGTGTGGATGTGTACGTTAGACTGCAATGTAATTTCTCTTTGGATTGTCTCAGAGGTAAATGTTAGCTGAGAGGTGTACTCTGGGCTATTTCAGTACTTTGCTCTTTTGCACTTGTGAAGTATGAATTCACATTCACATTACCTGAGAATGTTAGACAGTATTTGTTGCTGAAGATTTTAAGGAACTCAGGCTACCACTTTGACAGATGGCATTGTCTGCAGAGGTGTAATTGAAAATTGAGGTCATAAACCATCTTCTGGCACCAGTGTCATTTCCGGGAATGGAGAGAACATCATTTTGGTTTGGCTTACATTTAATGAACTGACTCTGCGTGGTCAAATCTTTGCCAAAACACTGAAATATGTGGAGGAAGTAGGAATGCACTGTCTTCTGGATAGCTAATGGTGCTTTATAGAGTAGTTCCGTTCCTTTCTAACAGTGATGGGGAAAGGAATAAAAGCTCCTTCAGGAAAAAATCCATACAATGCCATGTATTTGAGAACCTCAGGTAGTCACAGAACAAGGGTGCTGTCAGAAATGCCCAAAGATGCAAAATAAACACATTTGGGTGTCTTCTAATTCTTGAGACCTAGTATAAAAGTTTGTCTTGAGGACTTTCCATATTTTGGTGACCATATTTGGTGTTTAGGGCAGCAGCCTTCCCCCACTACATTGGGGCTTAAACACTGAGGGGTCCTAAGTACCAGTGAGCCTTCTTTGAGGTAGCAGACTGTGGCAAGTACTTCGTCATCTCTATTAAAATTTCTTGTAACAACACAAGTTTCTACTGAATGTGCATTATCATGTTGGCTTTTTCAAATTCTTTTTTGTTTTCAGCACATGGAAGAAGATGCAGGAGTGTGTAGAGTGTAGTGTGAAGCTGAGACTGTAATTAATAATGGAAAAGCATAACGTATTGGGCAGATCTAATTTTAATTTTTCTAAGAATGCAATGTCATTGATGTTTTTCAAGAAATGGTTTGCTAACTGATCTTTTACTAATACAGTTGTTAATGGCAATACAGCTGAAGTACTCCTTGCATGACTTTTTTGTGCATAATACAAAATCTCACCTGCAGCCTTTGGTTAGTTACAGGGCTGTAGGTGGTGAGAGGGAGAGTCGGGATGTCTGGTATAATAGGGTATTTTCTGAAGTCCTGTAAATGAGTTTCTCTGCTGATAGGTGGGCAGTATTCTTGGACTCTGTGTTAGGGAAGGGCACAGAGCAGTCTCTGAAATGTCAATTACACTTCAATATATTAATATGCCCGTTATACAGGCACATAAAGTCATGGATATTCATACCACTCTAATCTTATTCCCGAGTAGCCAGGAATTGCTCCTTCAAAGTCATTTAATGCTCTGCAGCTGTGCATGTAGAGAAGCAGGCAGCTCTATATTGTGACCATCATGACAGGGTTAAACCTTTCTGCCTATGAGAAGTCAAGGAAATAAACCTGTATCTGTTCCTTCAGAGATCAGGTGTATTTAAGTTACGTTGTGGGTAGAGAGGTTTTTAGGAATGCAACAGGCACAGTGGAGGCTGAAGGAATGATAGAAATTGAAGGTGTTTTGTGGTGCTGAGTTTGGTATTTTGTGTGTTGTTTTTTTTTTTTTTTTTTTTTTTTTTTTTATTTCTTTTAATAAATGTAATAAACTTATTTGAATACTGGGGTAAGTGAACTAATTGATTCTGTCTCCATGTAAATCACATTCAATAGTCATGGTTTGTCCCAGTCAGATACTTAACTCTCACTGTGTGCAGAGAGAATAACAATGGCAGTTACTCACAGAGCCTACAAGCATTATGGAAATGCTTGTCCTTATAGTAAACTTTTCCAGTTCACCTCTGTTCTTCCTTCTTTTCTTCCCCTCTCCATATGGCTTTGTTGTCTTTCACCTATCTTAGTTGAGTGTTTATACCAGCCTTAAAAAGAAGTTTGATCATAATTGCACCTAAAAGGTTGTGGATTTGAAATGCTAGTCTGTTTTTGAAGATATTTGAAATAAATTTGGAAATTACAAGACACCAAGAATAGCTGACCTATAAAGAATAATAATTTGGTGCCTGACTCATAGTGTATGTAACACTTTGTCATTCGGAACATTTCTACTGAGCAGGAAACTGAAGTTGATAGCTTGAGAGTTTCAGCCTCATACAGGTCATTCTAGTTAGCATCTTTGTGTGTTCAAATGTAGCAATGTTAGTTTTAAGCCAAGAACAGTGTCTAAATCTCTGGGCTTGCCAACTGAAGAGTGGTGTTTGCAGCAGGAAATACAAAGATAAGCTCATCACAGCAGTGTAATAATCGGAAAATCTATTTTAAGTTATTCAGTGTTGCACCTGTCACTGTCACTGCGGACGAAGCGCATTTCCACATTTGCAGTATCAGTCCTGGAATTCTGATCTGTGGTGTGAATGCAGGAGCTAAGACAGTTCAGTTGAAAAGGCTTTACTTGTATTTTCATGAACATATTTTGCTAAACTCATCGCTGTAGTTATTGCTAAGTAGATTATTATTACTATGATGATGGTTTTTTATTTCCTAGGGGCTTTATGATGTATAACTCCCAAGTGTGTCTCTTCTAAATTTCATACTTTCAGAGGGGTTACTTTTAGTTTTCTTAGGAGTCTTAAGAGCTTGAGCTTGCTTGGTAACATTGCTGTCTTGTTACATGAAAAAAGACCCTTCTCTTAGTAAGAGTTACAAATGATTTTGTTTGGGGTGTGTATGTTTTTGTTGTTGGTCTGGGGGTTTTGTTTGGTTTTCTTTCTTATAACAAAAGTTGCAATTTAACCCTGTGCATTATTTGTGCAGCTCACATTTCTGGTCATCCCTATAAGGTGGTTTATTTCCATAGTGTATTATAAAATACTTAATGCAGATGTTGTGAAATCTACAAAAGTACACTAGTTTAATAGATGGACTTTTAATCCTTAATAAGATTTATCGTATCCTTTTTCTACAGTCCTTTGTAAAAGTGTTTTTGTTAACTTGCTTATTTTTGATGTCAGAAATAAGCTTGATAGTTTCAGGTGATACTGAATTGTTGTGTATGAGCTTCTTGTATGAAATGGTTTTTGAAAGGTGTTTAGATTGTTACAACAAACAGACATGAGATGCTCAGCCTTCGTTTGTGAATGAGCAGACATACAGGTGTTGATGTTTGGTTTTCGTGGAAATGGTATTGATGTTTTGCTGTCTCCACATAACTTGAATACTGACTAATAATATCAGTCAATTTCTATTGCTATTTAAATGAGAATGAATGCTTGAAATAATGAAACTATACTATACCAAAGACATAGTTACACCTGACAGGAATGGTGTACATGAAACAATCTCATGGGAAGGTACAGTTGTAGTCTTGTGTTTTACAGATCCTGTGTAAACCGTATGGTTCATTCACTAGTCTGCTTTTTTTTACTTTGGTTCATTTACCTTTGTGTATGTGCTGCATATCTCTCAAGCCTCTTTATTAACATTAGAATTGCGTCGCTCATGCAGGACTAAAAAGGTTCACAGAAGAAAAAGTATGTAACTCAAATGTAGCTTGCATTCCCAGGTTCTGATATCCTGTGGCTCGGGAGAGAACAGTTGTGGAAAGGTGGCTGTGTTTTTTAGGCCATTTTTACTGTCCTTTGTAGGGATGTCCATGGGCTCCTTTTTAAGATGGTCTTAGGAAAAGTGGCACTCTAATAAAATCCATGCTTGTCTTACAGTTAGTTTCCAAAAATGCTTCTCTTGTGTTTTGAAGAGATTGGTTACTGGTAAAGCCTAGCATCTAGATTAGCCCAGGCAACCAGTTTGGATGTTTGTTTATGTAAATCCCTGGCTAGTTGCACAATTTGGTGTTTAGAGAGCTGACTTTCGAGTTCCAGGTAATACTCAGTCTTGTAGTATCACTGCAGGTTCTGGGAGGGAAAACAGTAGCTCTAGATACTGTTCTTGAGATGATTTTAACGTTTTGCAACAAAAGAAACCAAATCCTGTTCTTGATCAGGCTTGTTTTTTCTTCAAAATCTTTGAGCATTTGTAGATCTGGGAAGCTGTGAACTCTGCAGTTTGTGTAGTCTGACCTGTGGAAAGGAATGTTTTTAAGTCTTCAGCAGACAGATAAAGAGGAGATAGATACAGTCCTCAGACTGTATGTTATGGCTTTGTTCCTTGGCCTTGTGTTTTTCTCTTCCATGGTTGTCTTGGTCCTGTACTGCTGCTGAGTTGATTAATGTCTCCAGACTGAGATAAACCTTAAAGGCTAAGGGGTTGGTTTAATGAGGATCACTTGAAAATCTGGTCTGAGGAGCAACTGCTATGGAAGGAGTGGTAGGTTTGGAATTTTTCCAGAGTTGAAATGTCAACTGGGTAACATTTTATACTACTTTTTAGAAGTTTTATCTATCCACATATAGATTTATAACTTCAGCTTTAACTTTACCCTGTACTGTGTAAGGTATTTTGCTATGACACATAAGGAGTAACCAAAGCACCCTGTGTTGGCACACACAGCCCTGAGTGCATCTGCATACTAGTACTGTCCTGAAGAACAGCAAAACAGAGTAGAAACTTATTTGCCGTGAAGTTGGGCTATCCTGTTACTTATTTCTCGAAACTGGGCTTGGATTTTTTTATCTATACTCAGTACTGTTCACACTAGTATCAAGTTTCTGTAGCTAACAAAACTGCTGGAATCCAAATGTCAAGCTTTTGCCAACCAAAATGGTTGGTTTGTTTTTTTCCCCAGTAGTGCTGATGCACAGTAATGTTTAAGCAAGCAGCAAGACATTGCCACATCTGTCTTAACTTGGGAGCTTGATGCTATTTTACTATGAGTCAATTAAGTTCCACTTTCATTTTCCCCATACAAGGGGAACACAATGTTGCTATAAAGATTTATTCAGGCTCTCCTATACAGCTGAAGCCTCTGATAAGGAAGGGCTAAATTTTGAGAGCTGTTCTCATTCTGTTGTAGTCTGTATCCTGAAATCTGTGTTGTTACGATCTGAATCAAATCTTAGTTTTGTGTTGCAGTCTGGTTTCTGTGTTGAAGTCATTCCCTGGACTAAAGTAATATGCTAAAAACATACTGAAGTGTTCGTCAAATCCCCTAGCTAAAGGATTTTAGTTATTAAAATACATTCTGTTTAATGTAGATTGAGTCCCTGAATACAGAAACAAGATTTTTCCAAGAAGAGGGCAGGCTCCTTGAACACTCACAGAAGTATCCAGTTTGAACATGGGGAGAGCAGATGCTCATGGTGGTGTGAGTGACCTCATTCCTGACTAGTGTTCTGATAAAAGGAGTAATAATTAGCAGGGTTTCTTGATAGTATGTTAATTACAAAACCACATATCTTTAAAAGTAAATTAGATCACATTTTCAGTAAGCAATTGCTGTTGAATCCTATGCTGCTATTTTAAGTTGGTATTTGTAGCAGAGATCTAATTATTACAGTAATTACAGTGGTATCCTTCTTAATTGACTACTCATGAGATTGACATCAGTTGATTAACTGAATTGATCTCTATAGCTTTCTCTCCATAATTGGAATACGAATGGACAGTTTTAGGCTCTGCCATAATAACAAAAAAATCCCAGTTTGCTGCATAGAAGTGATTCAGGGTATTGAGTGATATTGGTAGCCTCAGAAAGGAAGATCTGTAGCCATATGGTTTGGGTGAATACTCAGTCAACTTCAACTGATGTGAGAATGTGTTTACCTTGTGTCCATATATACCAGTAGTTATGAGTGAAAGATGTCTTACAATTGCTTGGGGGCCAGACTGAGAGGAGGAAGTGATGTGCTATCCTCCTCGGGACCTATCAGAGGGAGTGCAAGGAATGATGCCTTGCTGACCTGTCACTTCTGTCTTGTTTTGGTTGGGCGTGCTTGTTGTGACAAAATTGAAACTGTTGCTAACACACAGGATATTCGATATTTGTATACTTTAAGTCAAGAGACGAGAACAGCCATGTATGCTTACCAACATAATTGTTGTCTTACCATTATCAAAGGTCATCTACTGGTATTAAGGAGCTGGGCTTTGTGATCTAAGACTGAAGGATCAGTGTCTGCAAAGGACTGGTCCTGTGCCAGTATAACTGTTGAAGATTGCAAGACAGGATCCCATTGCCCTCTTCAGTGTGTTCTCAGTCAGATTTGGAGCTCTATGAATCAGAGAATCACTTAGGTTAGAAAAGACCTTTAGGGTAGAGTCCAACCATTAACCTAGGACTGCTAATTCACCACTAAACCGTGCCCCTAAGTGCCACATTTACATGTCTTGAAAGTACCTCCAGAGATGGTAACTCAATCACTTCTCTGGACAGCCTGTTCTAATGCTTAACAACCCTTTCAGTGAAAGTTTTCCTGATACCTAACCTAAACCTTCCCTGCCTCATGTGAGGCCATTCTTGTCCTGTTGCTCATTACTTGGCAGAAGAGTCTGACCAACATCCCACAATAACTTTCCTCCAGATAGTTACAGAGTGACAAGGTCTTCCCCAAGCCTTCTTTTTTTACAGGCTAAACAACTCCATTTCCTTCAGCTGCTCCTCACAAGGCTTGTGCTCTAGACCTCTCATCAGTTTCAGTGTTCTTTTCTGGACACGCTCCAGCACTTCAGTGACCTTCTTGTGGTGAGGGGCCCAAAAATGAATGCGGTGTTCAAGGTGCAGCCTTATTACTGCTGAATATAGGGGGACCATCACTTCCCTAGTCCTGCTGGTCACTTTGTGGATACAAGTCAGGATGCTGTTGATTGCCTTGGCCACCTGGGCACACTGCTGTCTCATGTTATGCTAGCTGTCAACCCACACCCCCAGGTTCTTTCCTGCTAGGCAGCTTTCCAGCCATTCTTTTCCAGGTTTGTAATGTTGCTTAAGGTTGTTTTGACCCAACTGGAAGTCTTGTGACCTTGGCACTTAGCCTTGTTGAACCATATATTATTGACCTTGGCACATCAATCCGGCCTTTCCAGGTCCCTTTGTAGGGACTTCCTGCCTTCAAGTAGATCAACACTCCCTCCCAACTTAGTGTTATCTGCAGACTTTACCGAGAGTGCACTTGATTCCCTTATCCAGATCATTGGTAAAGATACTGAAGAGAACTGGCCCAAATACAGAGCCCTGGGGAAGGCAGCTTGTCACTGGCCACAAAGGGCATTTAATTGCATTCACCACAGCTCTTAGAGCCTGACCACCCAGCCAATTTTTTTACCCAGCAAAGAGTACTAAACCATGAGCTCCAGGAGAATGTTGAGAACGGTCAGAATCTGAGTGATTTTCAGGTAAACAACATCCACAGCCTTTGGTGCCAAACTTGTCAGAATGTCTTTGCTGTTTTGCATGTTTTGGCATCTGGCCACAGATGAGATCCCTGTGTATGGTCTTGGTGGGCAGCTGTATCTCCTAGCAGCATTGCTGTGTTGTCCTTTGGTATCTTTCCATCAGTAAGCATTGCTGATGTGAGATAAACTGGATGTAGGAACCATGTTATCTCTGACGATTTAGCAGTCAAAAATCCCTACTGTATAGCCTGGTATCAGGTTGCTTTTGTGTCAGTTCATCACCTCTAGATGACATAATTAACAACTGAAAGTCCCCTTTCTCCCCTCCCAGTTTTAATGGTTTCTTATTTTAATTATAAAGTAATTAAAGATGAGGGCAGTTTTGTTGGATTCTTCTTGTGTGTTTAAGCTTTTTTCTAAGTGTTTTTCATCACAAGTTGCTACAAGGTAAATGTGTGTAAACAAGACAGATCTGTGACTTGGTTGACTTTATATGTCCTCAGTTCTGTCTTCACTGTGATCTTCTAGGCTAGCTGTGGTAAGCCTAATGCTTCTTGACAACTGCCTTTTGAAACCGATATCCTTTTTAGTTATACCTTAAATGTTACAGTGTGAGCTGTGAGGTGGTAACTTTGGAAAACATTTTTATCAGGCAAGGGGTGGGTATGAGAGGATGCTTCCTGGTCATAGTGATGTAAATCCACAGGTTCATGAAGATGAGTAGATGAGCAGTGGTTTGATGTGGTTCCTAGTAATGACAGAAGCAACTGTAGTGTGGTTTTGTATTTCGGAGGCAAAGATGCGATTGTGACACACGCAGCCTTGCACTCATTCCCAGGTCCTTTTAGAAGTACCAATGTTTAAAAAAAACCCTCTTGTATGGCTTTCTCCACCACCCCATCTTTTGCTTCCCTCAATTAAGAGAGCGCTCCCTGGATTAGGGTAGACCTTCAGAAATTGGAGACATTCTGCTCTACACACTGGCCTTGGGAGTTGGCTGTTTCGGTCATTTTCCATAGCAAACACGCCTTAAGTGGCTCTTTCTTTTAAGAGCTCTGGAATAATTTGGAGAAACATACAGTCAAATTATGGAACAGAAGATGGTTTCTTTAATTCTTAAGCAGAAGCACTCATTGCTACTGCAGAGACATTTTTGCAAATTTACTTTGTAAAATCATAATATGCATTCTGTCCCTCCTGGCTTGTTCAGCTGTTAATGACAGGTTTATGTCACTTAGTCTTTTAATGCCTTGTGTTGTGGCTATTTTACTTTGAATATAATCTCCAAGGTGTACTGCAGAGTATTTTGTCAGACATCTTTGTTCTCTCAGTGCCAGGGTTTTTTTTGAGGAACTGTAAATAACTTGAAATCCGACAGTCATGTTGCCAAAAACTTATACCAAGTATTAGCAACATGAGAGCAAGCAGTGTTTACCTTCCTTCACAGCTGCTGCGCTTCTGCTTGCAAGCAAGACTGCCTACTTGTGTAGTCATGTTGAACCACAATTACTGTAGCCTTTCTTTTGTGTTCTCATTAGTGTAATTCAGCTTTTTCTAATGTAATATACACCAAGTATCCAAGTACTAAACTTGTTTTCATGTCCTTGCATGATGATTTGACAGGTCTTGTTGCTTCCCCCAAAACAGAACTGAGCCAGAGTTCCAGTTCTTCTAGCTGCCGTGAAAGCTGCTCTGTTGCTCTTCTTCCTAGTGCCTTTTTTGCTGCCTTGCTTTAGATTTATCCTTTCACTCTTGAATGTTTTGGGACATACATGGCAATATTGATACAATAAGAGTGGATACAAGGAACCAGCTTGGTACCTTTATAATATAAAGGAACACTACAGGATAAAGAATCATGTTGAATTGGGTACATCATGCCTTGCTACATTCTGGGTGGTTAGAAGGGTTGACGTTTATGTTGGCTTTTCCTGCAGTGTCTAATTAGAGGAAAACTTCCAAAGGAGGGAAGTGGTCTTTGAGCTTTTGTTTGTTTAAACAACTACATTGGAATTTCAACTGTCCAAAGAGTTTTCTGGACAGGGATAAAGTGGGAGGAATAAGGTGTGTTTTCATGTTACTGGCTGTGCTTTGCAAATAGTAATGAGGCTGTTTTTCTGAGACACCTTCTGTCTCTGAGCTGAGTGCTCCTGCTGTGTCCCTTTGACTCAGGGATTGTCTGACCATGTGATGATCCAGTGTAGGCTGCTAACCTGATGGAAAATTAACTGGGGAGGGGGAAGAGCAAGCAGATTTTTAGATTTTTAATGAACTCTGAATATATTTTAAGCACAAATTTGGATGGTTATTAGTCCAAGGTAGAAAGTGTGAAGAGCAGCACCATTGTTTTGAAAGTACTGAGTCAAATTAGCCTCATAGCACAGCAAAGGAAGTTTTTCAGTATATAAGCCTAACTAATAGGTTGAAAATAGCAAAAAGTGGAAGGCAGTTTCAGTGAGATTAAACTACCTTCAGGAAGTATATGTTGTGAAACAGTGTGTACGAAAGATCTAGGAGAAGCAACTTGAGAGAGGGAAGAAATTGCAAAGACTCCTGTGTTTTTCAGGTAGTTGGGGTTGAATTTTTGTAAGACAACTGCAGCTATTCTAATGTGGCTTTGGGTGGAAGCCAATGATCAGGAACAAATAATATGTGAATGATTAATACTTGAGTGAAAGATTTACCTGAAAAGAGGAACAAGGTGTGTGCAGAGGTGTATCCATTTAAATACTTGAAGTAAGAGGAAAGCTTCTTGGTTGTATTTGATACTGAGATGTTTATCTGCTATAGATTTTTATGATTTCCCCCTCCTCCCCCCTTGGTGTTCATTATGAAAAGATGTTTTTTTAATTTAGTGGTGTAGCTAAACCAGTTTAATGGTTAGCTGCTCCCAAAGGGAATCATCTTTCCCTCTGTCTCTCCTTCCCTAGTGTCTCTCCTCTCACCTGCCCCAGCAGTTCAGGGAGCTAATTTGTCAGCAGACTAATTGTTTCTAATTGCTTTCAGGAAGAATATCAGGAGAGAGATGGCTTGCTGTGGATTTGGTTCCCCAAGCTGTCATCGCTGGTTCAGTCTGGCATAAGGCAGTGGTAATAAGGAAAATGACAGCAAGGGACACAAGACTGCACCTTGTAGTGATAGTTAACTGTTAGGTGAGTTCCCTTCTAACATGACAAATGACAGCCTTTGAGCATGACTAACCCATCTAAAACTCATGCTAGGAAGTTAAAGAAACAGTCTGAATTAATTTCCTATCTGTTTGAGATCATCTGAGGGGCAAATGATGTTCCAGAGGAGACAGGTAAAAGACACAGGAATCATGCTTCTTAAAACACAACATATAGCCACAAAAAAAATCCCAAGCCAAATACCTCATAACAGTGTTTTGTCAAGGTGGGAGCTAGAGGGTTACAAACAAGCTATGTTAACAACAGTTCCTGGAGGAATAGGGATAATATAAATTATTTGTCCCCAGTAATGACTTGGAAGATACTGATCTCTTTGTGAACTGCTTACAGGAGAGTGAAGGAACAAACCCTGGTTAATGCAGTCTAACTTTTTTTCCTGTGGCAGTTGTATCTTGACTTCTAGAAAAGTCTTTTAACACTGCTCCAGAAACTGTTGTATAGTTGAAATCGGATTGGGAAAATACCTGGAAATAAATGAACAAAGTGAAAAAGTTTGTTGGATTTCTGAAGAGGTATCTTTAAATGCCTCTTGGTGTTTGCAGGAGTAACTTGGGACTACAGCCTCTACACATTAAATCACAATAACATGCAGGCAGCCAACCTATTTCATTAGGATTCGGAATTCAAAATCATTCTGACAAGCTGAGGAAACTGCTGTATTTTTATCTGGAAAGCCATTAATTCAGATGAATGAGGTATTGCATTTGGGTGGGAGTAATCAGCTGTGCAGTGCCAGTGGAGAATGAAGGATAGAAACTGTAAGGTGTAGTAGGTTAGTTCAGCTGCAGATATTGAATGTGCTCTAATGTTCAGAATGAGTCCTTCCAGAATTACCCATCACACTTGCTTATATCTGTTACTAAGGGAGAGAGGTGTACTGAGCCACCTGCTGAGATTTTGGAGTTGAGGGCAGAGTCCCTGTTGCTGATTCTTGTCCAGATAAAGTGAGAACTTGGTGCAGGGGTGTGAAAAGCATAGATGGTATTGTCTGAGCATTTTGTTTTATTTATTGGAGTATCCTTTGTGATGAATTCAAAGAGCTATAAACAGCACATTAATTTACCTGTTTCAGTGGAGGAACTCCAGATGCTTTCATTATCTCGGGTCTACGAACATGCTTTGCTCAGGCAAAGCTGTGATTTTTGCATCTCTTTCAAGAATGTTGTTAAGATATCTTTAAATTCTGAAATGTTAGTACCAATAATCTACACTAATGCTAATTTGCAGTGCCCCTTTCTATATTCTATACAAGTGTCTAACCCCTTTTCTCTGAAACAAAGCTTTTTTTGGTGTGCATTAAAACCACACCTTGGGGTAAATGCACGAGGAATCCTTAATATGATTATAAAAGCAGCAAGCATTTACTTCTGTTCAGAAACCATTGTCTTTTATTGTGTATTTGACATAAAATCTTCCTCTGGTGTGTGGAAATAAAGCTGAATTCCTGTGTTCTGTAACAGCTGTAGCTGTTGGGGCAGAATTCTGAGAATTGTTTCTGTTCACACAAATTTGTCTGGCAGTGGTGTGTCAGTAAAAGCTACTGAAGACATTTATTTTGTACTATACAAGAAAGAAATTCCCTGCCACACCTTCTAGATCACGCGTGGCTGCGCTTAACTGCCAGAGCATCAGAATCAGTCCAGCAAGTTTTTACTTGGGGCTGTACTATATGCCTTGTTCTCAATATTAATTATTTCTTGTGAAGAAACCTTTTAATAGAGGAGATGTGAAACAAATTTCTGCAGCTCATTTGAAGGTAAAGATAGGGTAAAATCCTGTGAGTCTTTGCAGCAGAGTTATACTTTGGAACAGGTTTTATGTTTTTAAAGTTCAGACAGATGATGGTAATTGCCTTTATTGTACTGAAGGAGTAAATATAAGTCATGCAGGCAAAGATGCGGTAAGATCCTACAGATGAACACTGATACAGTTTTACTTCACGTTAAAGCCAGTTATCCCTGCTACCCTTTCACTCCAGTTCCTGTTCCAAGTATTTCAGTGATGTCATTTATAGTGTCTCACCAACTGCTGCACTGCCACAATTGATGCACCCTTGGTTTACTGAGCATCTGGGAAGGGACAATGTGGAGACTTCAGAAATCAGCTTTGGTGTTAAGGAAAACACACTGCACTGTATTGTCAGTAACCCATTTAGTATAGGCACTCTCCCTGTGTGGATTTTTGTTGGTAGCTATATGAACTCTGCTAATACCGCTTGACAGCACCATGGGAAGAACAGCATGCATTTGAATAGTAGCAATCAGTAGAGAAAACTGCTAGAATTCATAATGTTAGAAACCTGCTACTTGGATTGTAGTAACATATAAATGTAATTTAAGTTTGAAGAACAGTTGCGGATTCTAGCCCTTATGGTTTATAATGTAATAATAAATTTAACTGACAGATTAGTAGGGGGGAAAAGGAGGATTGCAGAAAACATTGCAATAAGCAAGGATATCTTTAGGAATCATTCTGTCTGGGTAAAAAATAGTTGCTTCTCTTTTCAGCAGGAGATGATGGCAAGCTTCCTTTCTGGTCTTCTGACATCACTGGCAATAAATGGCTGTAGCAAATACAGAATAATACCCGAGTGAATATCCATATGCAGCCGTTTGCTATAATTTTTCTGTGTAATCCATTTTAAGTGTCTCTCCAGAAACATGTAAAGATGGATTTATCTAGCTTGGTGTGCCAAGAACACGCAACTTGACATGCTAAGTTTAGTAACCAGTGTTTTGTGTTCTTGTGTGAGAGGGAGAGCTCCACCTACTGGAGCAACCTTATGGTTCATCAAGTGCATTTTGAGGGTGTGATACAGGTTTCATGGGTCTGGTCTCAGGGATTTGGAATGAGAACATTTGCAGAGAAATAGACTTCTTCACCTTTGCTTTCAGAGCTCTGACTTTATTTTCTTTGATTTTTCATCTTGACGTTTTGTGTTTGTAGGAACATCATCTCCAGCGAGCTATCTCAGCACAACAAGTATATGGAGAGAAGAGGGATAACATGGTTATACCGGTCCCAGAAGCAGAAAGTAATATTGCATACTATGAATCTATATATCCTGGAGAATTTAAAATGCCAAAGCAGCTGATTCACATACAGCGTAAGTAAAGTGGCTCATTCATTGCAGTCTACATTGAGAGCTTCGTTTTGCTGATAATCTAAGACATTAATGTCTATTGAGTACTCAAGACTGACTCCTGAGAATTGTTTTTTCCCACACATTAAGGAATACATTCTTCTTGATCAAATCCTAAATATACCTCTTCAGTAAGATAGATAGATGCCCTTCAGTAAGTAGATAGATGCCCTTCTTGAATCTCAGTCTATATGTTCATATTTTACTCTTAGCAATCTCAGGGGCCTGTGGCTGCCCTCTGCTACACATTTGCTGCAGGTTGCAAGGAAACATGGGTTCATTAGCAAAGACAGGCACAAATCTACTTGAAGTTAAGAAACGGAATGCCTGTCCCCTGAAGCTTAGCCAAGGTAAAATGACAGAATGGATTTGGAAGCCAAGAAGAAATGATAGTAGAAGGAGCATTTGAGTGTGCCTGGATGGAAGTATTCCAAGTCCAAAAGATGCAGAATACTGTGTTTTGAGGTGATGGATGGCTTGAGATTGTGTTGGAGTTTTGTTTTTGTTAGAAGATAGCAGCAATTCTGTATGGGTATGACCCTTAATGTGAGCACCACATCATTTTGGATATTTTTATGATGTTTTCAAAGGTTATAATCTGTTGCAGAATTCTGTTGGATGGCGTAGTTAGAATTAAAAAAAGTAGCATCTGTGCTATGTAAATGGATGATCTCTTGCCTAATTAATTTCAGTTAAATGTTAAACTTCTATATCAGTTTGAGCTTCAGTAATGGTTTAAAGTATTGGTCATAGAATAGTTGGGGTTGGAAGGGACTTCTAAAGGTCATCTAGTTCAGGCCCTTTACAATGAGCAGGGACAAGATCAGGTAGATTAGAGCAAGTTGCTTTGCTTCTGAGCAAATGAAGAGATAAATAGTAAAAGTCTTCTATGCTGATATTAAGGTTACCCTTTTTCAGTATTTTTCTCCATTTCTGGTGGTCCAGCAGCTGAAATGGTGATTTTTTGGCTGTGCTGTATTCTACCTGTTAAAAGCAAGTGATGCTTTTCACGTGTGCTCTCAGAAGTGCATTGTGTCCAACAATTTGAAGCATGAGGACTAGAGAGATTTTGTTTTGAAGGCAGAATGCTGCATTTTCACAGGATATTGTGAAAGATAGAACAGTTGTTGGTGTTTTGCAAAACATGACTTGCTGAAGATGTCTTGCTACAAAAGTGGACAGTGTTGGGCTAGTTTAGTCTGATTCACCTACCCTACAGAAATCATTGAGAATGTATGTAAGGTCATTGGAATATGGTCTGCATACATTTGTAAAAGTACTTTTAAAGTGCATTTGGGATAAAGTCTGTAACTATTGCTAACAAAATAATAGACTGCAGAATACTAGACAATGTTGAAAATTTTGACCAGTCTAAAAATTTCCAGCTGAAAACAGGGTTAGAGCCACTAGCCTGACCACTGTTAAGCTTCCATTGTTTAACAAAAGCATAGTCAAGTAGATAGCAACATTGACTCCTGACTTTTAATGGTGTCATTATTTTTTTTTTTTTTCCCAAGGTAAAACTGGGTATCACTTTGAATGTTGAAGTAATACTATTTCAAACCACCCAGTTTTAGCTTTGTCTGCGAAAGAATGTAGTGTGTCCTCCAGGCACTGCTATTAGAGCAAACCATTTCTGTGGTGAAACTAACTTTAACTTTCCTTGTTGTTTAGCTTTTAGTTTGGATGCTGAGCAGCCGGATTATGACTTGGATTCAGAAGATGAGATCTTTGTGAATAAGTTGAAGAAAAGAATGGACATCTCTCCTTTGCAATTTGAGGAGATGATAGACAGACTAGAAAAGGGCAGCGGGCAGCAGGTACAACGGTGCTTTGAATAAAGAATTTGAAATAAGCACTCTATATATTGCTGTGTGAAAGTGACATGCTGGGTTTTACATTTAGCCAGTCAGCCTGCAGGAGGCCAAGCTGTTGCTGAAAGAAGATGATGAATTGATCAGAGAAGTGTATGAGTACTGGATTAAAAAGAGGAAAAACTGTCGAGGTCCCTCTCTTATCCCAGCAGTGAAACAGGAGAAGCGAGATGGTTCCAGCACAAATGACCCTTATGTTGCTTTTAGAAGACGAACAGAAAAGATGCAGACACGAAAAGTAAGTATATCAATGCCTCCCTCTGCTTTATTTCTGTTCTTTCTACCCCTCTTCAAAAAGCAGTTTATGTAAAGAAATAGTTCTTCTAAGTAGTATGAATGTGTCTCTGCCTACAGAACAGGAAAAATGATGAAGCATCTTATGAGAAGATGCTTAAGCTGCGTCGAGATCTGAGTCGTGCAGTAACCATTCTGGAGATGATAAAGAGGAGGGAAAAAAGCAAGAGAGAGTTGCTGCATTTAACACTGGAAATCATGGAAAAGAGGTAATGTTAGCTTAAAACATGCTGCAGAGTGCTTTGGAAACTACTTTGTATCCAGGTTCCCACAAAATAAGGCTTGATTCTTTCCAATTTGCAGGCTAGCATGTATTTATATGTGGCTATGGAGAGCAAATTAAATGCGCGGGAGTTGCTTATTATGGGAAAGTGACCCATCACACTAATCTACATTGTTTTGTTGCATGTGTACCTGTATTCAGAAGTAGTCTTATACAGGGAGAGAGAGCATAGTTTCAGATAAATCAATTTGGGGGTTTGTGTTAAATATGTAGATTAATGAAATCCCAGGTAATTTTATGGCCATTACCATTCTTAGGTTTCCTCATTATCCTTGTTCCTGTTTTACAAAGCTTCATCTAATACCCTCTTGAGGAAAACAGATAAGCATTTCATGTAGTATAAAATGTTGTTCTGTGAGTCATCTCCAGCTAGTGCTGCTTCTGACATCCTGTTTGTCAGCTGTGCTGAAAACCAAATGCTCTGCTCTTGTCAAGTGTCAGATTACCAATCAACTGAGAATCGCATTTCCAATGCGGAGTTGTTCTTCAGGGTAATAACCTAGAACCCGAATAGATTTCTCGAGTTTAAACACCTGTGTTAGAAAACAGATGTCAGTATTTTAAAGCTTTATGACTTTTTTTTTTTTTTCTCTTTTGTCTGGCTTCTTAGGGAAGACAAATTGAGTATCTCTATCACAGGCTTTTACTTAAAACGCTGGCCATTTTCAATGGAAATAGAGGGGAGAAATCCGTTCTAGTAGCCTTCTCAAGAAAACGGGGTATTCAATAGAGGAAAGACTAGTGCTCCCTCCAATAGAAAGCAATACTTCAACTTAGCACATTCCACAGAATGTAAAGTGTAGTGTTTCGTGGAACTGTTTGTTAAATGACTTCATAACACAAGAGGGAGAATTGATGAATAAAGCACTCTGCCTCACTGTTTAAAATCTTTTGGGGGATAAATACATATTTTTAAATGGTACCTGTCTCCAAGTGAGGGGGAAGGGAAACCCTCTCCTGTCCTTTCCTAATAGTTTCCACTGCTTTCTTTTATTGTCTTCTGGAGATGTTCTTATAGGCTTTATCAGGTTAGCTATACTTTTATTTATTTGTCAGCATTAGTCATCACCATGAAGATCCCCAATAAATAAAAGTTCCTTCCCTGGAATAATGCTTTCTATACTTCTTGCTGTCATCTTGGACATCCCTTTACCCTAAGTTGCAAGTATTAGAAGTATTAGTCTGTGTTTCTCTGTTGCCCAGTTTTTCACCAGGTGTACATTGTAAATGTTCAAACAAATAGGCAAATAATAAACATTTTGATTTCAGGTATAATTTGGGTGACTACAGTGGAGAGATTGTGTCTGAGGTCATGGCACAGCGGCAGCCGATGAAACCTACCTATGCTATTCCCATCATTCCTGTGACTAACAGCAGTCCTTTTAAACACCAAGATGCTATGGAACTTAAGGAATTTAAAGTTAAAGTGAGTGAAGTCAGTAACAGAATTACTAGTTCCATGCTGCTGCACATGCAAGGTGCAGCATTTTAAGGTGGGAGGAGGGGGGAGTTTTTGAAACTGAAAATGGGCTGGTATAGCTGCAGGTGGAATCAAATGCTGTATTTTGTTGGAGTCAGATTGCTAGCTGTCCTCAGGGCAGGAATAAAGTACGTACAAAGGAACTACAGACAAAAGGACACGTGCAAATAAATTATTCTGGGGAATACAAACATTTTTTTTCTATTGTTGTCCATGAAATTAGGATATCCTGAACAAAACGGTATTTGTTACCTAGGTATTGGACAAATGTACTAATGAGGTTGGACGTGTATCTTGTTTTAAATTCATGTAGTTATTTTCATCTGGAGGGCTGTTCTTTGTGTTTAAGTGTGATTTGCTGATATTGCTAAGCATGTTTTAAAGGGTAAAATAAGAGTTAAGGTTCTCAGATACTTAGAATTTCAGAAAATCCTTTTAAAATTAAACACATTTCCCCAAACCATGTGAAGTCAAAGTATGTCCCAAGTATCTGAAAAGCCTAACTTCTATTTTCTCTTTAAAACATTGGTATTTATTCCCTAACATTAATTTGAAGTGTTAGAAACTAAAAATTATTCCTCTTGGAGATCATTGTATATAATTTTAGTCCACTTCTCTGGAGTAGTGCTGCTTTCTTAACCACAGTGTTCTGTCCATCACAGATGGAGAAAAGTCCTTGACTCCATCTTGTCTGGCAAATGTTTCAGTTACTGGAAAAGAAATAGAGATATTAATTAACTGCCTGATATTGCTGGCAAGATGGTGGAGAGATTTAGTTCACTTTTTAGCTTGCTTAACACTCCTGGTTTAATTTAATTTGCTTATGTGTGTAATTTTATACTGCTTTTTTTCTTGCAGCAAGATAAACCTGATGTTATTAGACCCAAAAGAAAGTATGAGAAGAAGCCAAAAGTCTTACCTTCGTCTGCTGCTGCTACTCCTCAACAGACAGGTCCTGCTGCACTGCCGGTCTTCAATGCTAAAGATTTGAATCAGTATGATTTTCCTAGCTCAGATGATGAACCTTTCTCCC